>PISX010016821.1:0-11636 GCA_004024625.1 Mellivora capensis | reverse complement strand
CAGATTGCTTTAGGTAGCACAGACATTTTCACAATATTTGTTCTTCCAATCCAGGAGCATGGAACATTTAACCATTTCTTTGTGTCTTCCTCACTTTCTTTCATGAGTACTTTATAGTTTTCTGAGTATCGATTTTTAGCCTCTTTGGTTAGGTTTATTCCTAGGTATCTTATAGTTTTGGGTGCAATTGTAAATGGGATTGACTCCTTAATTTCTCTTTCTTCTGTCTTGTTGTTGGTGTAGAGATATGCAACTGATTTCTGTGCATTGATTTTATATCCTGACACTTTACTAAATTCCTGTACAAGTCCTAGCAGTTTCGGAGTGGAGTCTTTTGGGTTTTCCACATAGAGTATCATATCATCTGCAAAGAGTGAGATTTTGACTTCTTCTTTGCCGCTTTGGATGCCTTTAATTTCTTTTTGTTGTCTGATTGCTGAGGCTAGGACTTCTAGTACTATGTTGAATAGCAGTGGTGATAATGGACATCCCTGCCGTGTTCCTGACCTTAGTGGAAAAGCTTTCAGTTTTTCTCCATTGAGAATGATATTTGCGGTGGGTTTTTCGTAGATGGCTTTGATAATATTGAGTTATGTGCCCTCTATCCCTACACTTTGAAGAGTTTTGACCAGGAAGGGATGCTGTACTTTGTCAAATGCTTTTTCAGCATCTATTGAGAGGATCATATGGTTCTTGTTCTTTCTTTATTAATGTGTTGTATCACATTGATTGATTTGCAGATGTTGAACCAAACTTGCAGCCCTGGAATAAATCCCACTTGGTCGTGGTGAATAATCCTTTTAATGTACTGTAGAATCCTATTGGCTAATATTTTGGTGAGAATTTTCGCATCTGTGTTCATCAAGGGTATTGGTCTGTAATTCTCTTTTTTGATGGGATCCTTGTCTGGTTTTGGGATCAAGGTGATGCTGGACTCATAAAATGAGTTTGGAAGTTTTCCTTCCATTTCTATTTTTTGGAACAGTTTCAGGAGAATAGGAATTAATTCTTCTTTAAATGTTTGGTAGAATTCCCCTGGGAAGCTGTCTGGCCCTGGGCTTTTGTTTGTCTGGAGATTTTTGATGACTGTTTCAATCTCCTTACTGGTTATGTGTCTGTTCAGGTTTTCTATTTCTTCCTGGTTCAGTTGTGGTAGTTTATATGTCTCTAGGAATGGATCATCCATTTCTTCCAGATTGTCAAATTTGTTGGCGTAGAGTTGCTCATAGTATGTTCTTATAATTGTTTGTATTTCTTTAGTGTTGGTTGTGATTTCTCCTCTTCCATTCATGATTTTATTTATTTGGGTCCTTTCTCTTTTCTTTTTGATAAGTCTGGCCAGGGGTTTATCAATCTTATTAATTCTTCAAAGAACCAGCTCCCAGTTTCGTTGATTTGTTCTATTGTTTTTTTGGTTTCTATTTCGTTGATTTCTGCTCTGATCTTTATGATTTCTCTTCTCCTGTTGGGTTTAGGCTTTCTTTCTTGTTCTTTCTCCAGCTCCTTTAGGTGCAGGGTTAGGTTGTGTACTTGACACCTTTCTTGTTTCTTGAGAAAGGCTTGTACCGCTATATATTTTCCTCTCAGGACTGCCTTTGCTGTGTCCCACAGATTTTGAACCATTGTGTTTTCATTATCATTTGTTTCCATGAATTTTTTCAATTCTTCTTTAATTTCCTGGTTGACCCACTCAATCTTTAGTAGGATGCTGTTTAGTCTCCATGTATTTGGGTTCTTTCCAAATTTCCTCTTGTGATTGAGTTCTAGCTTCAGAGCATTGTGGTCTGAAAATAGGCAGGAAATGATCCCAATCTTTTGGTAACAGTTGAGACCTGATTTATGACCCAGGATGTGGTCTATTCTGGAGAATGTTCCATGTGCACTGGAGAAGAATGTGTATTCTGTTGCTTTGGGATTAAATGTTCTGAATATGTCTGTGATGTCCATCTGGTCCAGTGTGTCATTTAAGGCCTTTATTTCCTTGTTGATCTTTTGCTTGGATGATCTGTCCATTTCAGTGAGGGGAGTGTTAAAGTCCCCTACTATTATTGTATTATTGTTGATGTGTTTCTTTGATTTTGTTTTTAATTGGTTTATATAGTTGGCTGCTCCCACGTTAGGGGCATAGATATTTAAAATTGTTAGATCTCCTTGTTGGACAGACCCTTTGAGTATGATATAGTGTCCTTCCTCATCTCTTATTATAGTCTTTGGCTTAAAATATAATTGATCTGATATAGGGATTGCTACCCCAGCTTTCTTCTGATGTCCATTAGCATGGTAAATTGTTTTCCACCCCCTCACTTTAAATCTGGAGGTGTCCTTGGGTCTAAAATGAGTTTCTTGTAGGCAACATATTGGTGGGTTTTGTTTTTTATCCATTCTGATACCCTGTGTCTTTTGATTGGTGCATTTAGCCCATTAAAGTTCAGGGTAACTATTGAGAGATATGAATTTAGTGACATTGTATTGCCTGTAAGGTGACTGTTACTATATATTGTCTCTGTTCCTTTCTGATCTACTATTTTTAGGCTCTCTCTTTGCTTAGAGGACCCTTTTCAATATTTCCTGTAGAGCTGGTTTGGTGTTTGCAAATTCTTTCAGTTTTTGTTTGTCCTGGAAGCTTTTGATCTCTCCTTCTATTTTCAATGATAGCCTAGCTGGATATAGTATTCTTGGCTGCATGTTTTTCTCATTCAGTGCTCTGAATATATCATGCCAGTTCTTTCTGGCCTTCCATGTCTCTGTGGATATCTCCTGCCAATCTAATATTTTTACCATTGTATGTTACTGACTTCTTTTCCCGGGCTGCTTTCAGGATTTTCTCTTTGTCACTAAGACTTGTAAATTTTACTATTACGTGATGGGGTGTGGACCTATTCTTGTTGATTTTGAGGGGGGTTCTCTGCACCTCCTGGATTTTGATGCTTGTTCCCTTTTCATATTAGGGAAATTCTCTACAATAATTCTCTCCAATATGCCTTCTGCTCCCCTCTCTCTTTCTTCTTCTTCTGGAATCCCAATTATTCTAATGTTGTTCCGTCTTATGGTGTCACTTATCTCTCGAATTCTCCCCTCGTGGTCCAGTAGCTGTTTGTCCCTCTTTTTCTCAGCTTCTTTATTCTCTGTCATTTGGTCTTCTATATCACTAATTCTTTCTTCTGCCTCATTTATCTTAGCAATAAGAGCCTCCATTTTTTATTGTACCTCATTAATAGCTTTTTTTAATTTCAACTTCTTTAGATTTTAGTTCTTTTATTTCTCCAGAAAGGGCTTTTATATCTCCATAGAGGGTTTCTCTAATATCCTCCATGCCTTTTTTGAGCCCGGCTAGAACCTTGAGAATCGTCATTCTGAACTCTAGATCTGACATATTACCAATGTCTGTATTGATTAGGTCCCTAGCCTTTGGTACTACCTCTTGTTTTTTTTTTTTTTTTTGTGGTGAGTTTTTCCGCCTTGTCATATTTTCCAGATAAGAGTTTATGAAGGAGCAAATGAAATACTAAAAGGGTGGCAAAGTCCCAAGGAAAATGCCCTTTAACCAAATCAGAAAAGACCCCAAATCATGGGGGGGAGAAAGGGGATAAAAAGAAGCTCAGAAAAAAAAATTTAAAAAAGAAAACAAATAAAGAAAAAATATAAAAAAGAAAAAATATAAATATTAGACTGGTGACTAGAACAGGGTCACCCACTTAATTGTAGGGTATTTTGGTCTCTTAGAAGAAAGTACCTCCCAAAATTTTAAGTAATGAAAAACCTATATAAGGGTAAACACAATGAAGGGATGGAATATGCCTATAAAAATGAAAAACAATTTTTTTTTTTTTAATTTCTAAAAAGAGGAGTTGATAAAGTAAGTTGTTTGGGAGAATAAAGAAAAAGAAAGTGGAGAGAATTTGCTCAGGCTGGAGACTAGAACAAGCCCGGAGCTAGATTTAGGGTATATTTTGGTCCCCTAGAGGAAGTTGTACCCCAAATTTTTTAGAAGAAAAAACCCTTATGTGAATACAAAAAATAAAGTTAAATACTATGAAGGATAAAATATGACTATAATAATGAAGGTTCAAAAAAGATTATTATTTTTTTGGAAAGATATTGTTAAGATAACTAGTTAAACAATGTTAAAAAGGGAAAGGGTAAAAGTTAAAAAAAATTTAGCAGAAAAAGAAAAAATATATAAAATTAAGGAAAAAATTAAATTAACTGCAAGACTAAAGAATCATGGGGAGAAAGCCATGAATTCTGCACTTTGCTTTCTCCTCCTCTGCAATTCTGCTGCTCTCCTTGTTAAGTGAACTTGGTCTTGGCTGGATTTCTTGTTGATCTTCTGGGGGAAGGGTCTGTTTTAGTGATTCTCAAGTGTCTTTGCCCGAGGCAGATTTGCACCGCCCTTACCAGGGGCCAGGCTAAGTAATCCGCTCAGTTTCGCTTTCGGGAGCTTTTGTTCCCTGAGCGCTTTCCGTAGAGTTCCGGAGGACGGGAATGAAAATGGCGACCCCCAATCTCCGGCCCGGAGGAGCCAAGAGCACTCCTCAGTGCGCCCTCAGAGAAAAGCCCCAATCACTTCCGTCTCCCTGGTCTCCGGCCACGCTCCAAGCTCACCCAGCCTGCGACCAGTTCAAGGGAACCCCGAGCTGAGAGCTCACTCCTCGGCTCTGTCTCTGTAGCTAGCTTCCCTGCTCCAATACCTGCGAGTTCTGTGACCCTCAGACACCCCCGATCCTTCTGTGACCCTGCGGGACCTGGGGCCACGCTGACCCTGCGTGGGCTTCGCCCCGGTTTAGCCTCTGGATTGATGTCCCTCAGTGAAGCAGACTTTTAAAAGCCCCAATTTAGTGCTCCGTTGCTCTGCCACTTGCCGGGAGCCGGCCCGTCCCCCGCGGTCTATCCTTCCGTTGCTTTCGATTCACTTCTCCGCCAGTCCTACCTTTCAGAAAGTGGTCGATTTTCTGTTTCCAGAATTGCTGTTCTTCCTTTCTCCAATCTCCCATTGGATTTGTAGGTGTTCGCAATGGTTTGTTAAGGTATCTAAGCTGATCTCCTGCTACCTGATGTAGTCTCAGCCTGCTACTTCTCCGCCATCTTGACTCCTCCCCCCAACCATTCCGTTCTTAAGCTTATTTCATCAGCAAAGGTATGGGGAGTAATATTGTTACTCGAGTAATATTGATGCCTCTGTTACTTGAACAAATCTATCAACAAATATCAAGAATATGTACAAGGGAAATCATATGTTTCTTTTCTTTCTGATATTACTCCAAATGGAAGAAGACATAAATTCAGTTAATTTTGAGTCCTCTCAACATAGTACCTTTAAATACTAAGAATAAATTTCACCTTTTGAAAGAGTGGCTTTAAATGAATATACATTTTGGAGTTTTAACAGTTCTCTCTCAGTAATTGATTAAAGAGGATTAAAAATTTAATAGGATATAGGAGATTTAAACAAAATTATCAATAAATTGGCTTAATTTTTATTTATTTACATTTATTGAAAACTATATTCAATAATTATATAATAAACTTTTTCGTAAAATTTTACATGAAATATTTACCCCAATAAGACCCAATTTACCCAAAGGATATAAAAAACTCAATAAATTTTAATGGATTGAGTTAATACTGAATATATCATATGATTAAACATGAATTAAATTAAAAATCAACAAAAATAATATATGTAGAAAAGAGGCAAATATTTAGATACCAAATAATATTTTTACTAAACTAGAAATATTATTAAAAATTTCATATTCAGTTATATAGAAAATATATCCCAAGACTTGTTTAAATGTTATACGTATAAAAACATCTTTATAGAAAAATGTGTACCTTTAAATGTTTAAAATAATCAAGAAAAAAATTTCATATTAAGTATCTAGGTAAAATAAGTATAAAAAGGAATTAAGTTAATGACTGACAAAAAGAGAAAAAAATGAATTCATAATTTAGTACTTTGAATGGATCAATAAAATTTCTAAATCCTCAGCATTTCTAAAGAAAAACAACAAAGAGAAACAACCAATTGCCAGTATCAGTTATAAAAGACTGGAAATCATTAAATTTCCATTAGATATTTAAATATTAATGAAGGAACATTATAAATACAATCACGCCAAACATTTGATATTTAGGCAAAATGTAAAATTTTCTCGAAAATCCAACTGACACTGTCACAAATTGAAGCAGAAAATCTGGATATCCCTAGAGCTGTAAAATATTTTACATTTGTAATTAAAGCCTGCTGACCGTATTCTGGTTTCTGGGTAAGTGGGAATAAGCAGATGTGATTTTCATCCCATTAAACTCGTCTCTAAAACTTAGAAAGACGTATGGCTCCACTGACTGGCAATGTTAAAGTAAATAGCAAGAGGTGGAGGAAAGGATATGAGAATTCAAAATAGCACTAAAACAATACTAGTTCTGTGTTCCTGAAAACACGTGTGAGTGGTAAAAGCAAAAATATATTTTGTAATGTAGTTTACAATACACATAAATATGAAGACAACTGCAGCATAGAAGAGAAAGTATAAAGGGCCCTATATAATAAGAAGTAATAAGTAATAGTAGTAAGATTTCTGTATTAGGTGTAAAGTGGTAAAGTATTAAAAGTATTATAAGTACACTGAAAAATATGTATTTTGCAATCCCTAAAGTAAATACTAAAATATTATGCAAAGATATCATCAAAATCACAATAGATACATTGAAATGGAATACTAAAAAACGTGTAAACAACCCAGAGGATGCAAAAAAGGTGAAATATTAAGAAAAAAAAAAACCAAATAAACAGAAAACACCTAGCAATAGCAGAGTACATATCTTCTGAACTATGGATAAAATATTCATCATAATAGACTGTATCCTGAGCCATAAAACACAGATACCACAAATTTTAAATATTGAAATCTTAAAAAATATAGTCTCTGACGATAATGTAATTTAATTAAAAATTAATAACAGAAAGATAAGGCATGCACCAAAATTTGTAAATCAAAAACATGTTTTTAAGTAATCAGTGTGTACAAAGGAGGTTTCAAGGGAAATTTGAAAATATTATGAAATAAACACAAATAAAAATAAATATTAAATGTTTTTGAATATTTAAAACAATTCTTAGAATAAAAATCATTCTACTCCTCTATCATTCAGTGCTTGTAAAGAGGAAAAAAAAAGTCCTCAAATCAATAATTCATGATTTTACCTTAAGAAACCAGAACAAGAGGAGCAAAACAAATTTAAAGAGCAAATTTCTTTCTGTAATTGTGGAATTATCTCCATTTCCTTGAAGTTCTATTAACTCTGCTTCATATATTTGGAGGCTCTTTTATTAGGTACATATATTTTTGTGTTGTTATGTCCTCTGGGAGAACTGATCTCTATCACGTAATGACTTTTATATCGTGGTAACATTTTTTTGCTTTGAAATCTCTTTTGTTGACTAACTATAAAGCTATTTTAGCTTTCTTTTTCTTAGTATTATCATGCTCTATCTTCTGTACATTTTCTTTTAAACTTATTGCATCTTTATATTAAAAATGCGTTTGTTTGAGGCAGCAGGCAGAACTCTGAAAATCTCTCCCTTTTATGTGCATATTTAGACCATTTACATTCAATGTGATTATCGATATGATTGGTTCAACTATACCATTTTACTATTGCTTTTCTATGTTTACTATTTAATCTTATTCTCCTGTTCTTCTGTCGGTAGCTTCTTTCAGTTTAACTACATATTTAAGTATTCCATTTAATCTTTTTGGAGGGCAGAGTAGATATAACACCTTAACTGTATTATTTTAGTGGTTGCTTTAGGGTTGATGGACTATAATGTTAACTTATTATGGTCTACCTTTAAGTAATATTATATGTTTGATTCATAGTATAAGAACCTTAGAAAAGCATGCATCCGTTTCTCTCCTTCAGGCCTTTATACTACTGTTGCTATACATTTTGCTTCAATTTCTATTATAAATCTCAAAATGCATTGCTCTCATTTTTGCTGTGTGAATCAATTATCTTTTTAGATTTCAAAAATAAAATAGTCATTTTGTTGTTTACCCACATAATTACATTTTCTGTTACTTTTTATTTTTTTGTCTAGCTACAAATTTCCATTTGTATAATTTTTCTAAAGGATTTCATGTAACATTATTTTTTGTGCAGGTTTTCTGATGAATGAGTTCATTCAATATTTATAAAAAATGTTTCCATTTCACCTTCATTTTTGAGGTAGATTTCATTGACTAGAGGAAAACTTTTTTTTTTTTCTGTACTTAAAAAATGTTGCTCCACTTCCTCACTATCTTGTATTATTTTTAACAAGAAGTTTGCTACGATTCTGGTCTATGTTCCTCTGGATTTCTATATCTTTTTTTTTTTTTTGGCCCCCTTTTAATATTCTCTTTATCACTGATTATAACAATTTAATTATGGCTACTTATTTTATTCTCCTAATGGTGTAATGTTAGAGATCCAAATAGTCCAGAGTCCAGTGGTCCAACCCCTTTGAGGGCAGGTATTCAAAAGACAATTTTTCTAATTTTTTTATTATAGACATTTATTCATATGTATTATTAAATGGTTTATTTCCAATAATATTTATAGAGAATAGATTATACATTTCACAAAAATGTTTGAGGTAAAAAGTAACTGACTACCCCATTTAAAGACATTACAATATTTACATAATTTAAACTGATTGGATTAATATAGAGATGTTTTAAAGGCCAAAAATAGAATGACAGTCACATTTCTAGAAGATTATGTAAGCAGAAATGAAGAATATTGGGTTCTAATTCTGTTTTCTGTTATCTAGCTGTATGAGTTATAAATACTTTTAAAAAATTATAAACTTTTTAGTTCAGGAATAGTGTCTCATCATTGTACCATTTCTTCACCTAGTACACTATTTTCCCAATTTGACTATTAAATAATTTATATTTAACTTTCTAAATCTCTAAGGGTTTTAATTCCCAATTAAATAAGGAACTAAGCTTGGTGAATTCTGAAATGTGGTTGCAGCTATGTTTCTATTGATGTGGGACCTTATATATTATAACTTTTTTTGTCTATGGAGAAATTAAAGAGACTTAGTTAAATCTAATCTAAATGGAGTTATATAAGGTAGTTTCTATTTTTCCTTTTTTTTTAATTGAAAGAAGATAGAAGACTAAAATAGCTGTGTTCCTTAGTGTTATTTGACAAATATTTCTGACCTTATAGATCATATAGGATTGGACCGTATAGGATTACACTTCCTGGGCCCTTGAGCTGCGTGACTAATTCTGACCAATGAGTTGTAAGTAGAAAACAGTATGTCATTTTAGAGACAGACCATTTATTTACCAGCTTGAGACCCATCAGTGCTCTCATTTACCTCTGGCAGAGTGATTAACAATGGTAAAAATGTTGGCTGGTCACACTGACTGCAGTGAGCAGACTTTCCAGCCAAACAGTAGTGAGCAAATAGAGCAGCAAGAAAGAATATCCATTGTTTAGAGCCATTGGCAATTGGCGTTGTTTGTGACCACAACATAACATTCTGACTAATGTATTTAATATAAGCAGATAGAAAAACAAAGATAAAAACAAAAAATAAAGCTATACATTAGATGAACTAATGGAATGACCTATGGATTGAAATATGCAAAAATCTTCACTCAAACATTTTATTCAAATCTTGGAACCCAAAATTTGAATTTTTAAAATGTGTGTTTTGATAGTGTATCCAAAACTAAATATTTAGCCTTAGGCAGTAGGAGGGAATACCATGTGAAAATGTTGGGGTTCTGGAGCAAACAGCCAAGAAAGAATTCTTGAAGCATCTTTGGTGCAAAAAGGTGGTTCTATTAAAGCACCAGGACAGGACCCATGGGCAGAAAGAGCTACACTGGGGTCCTGAGGAGTGGCTGATTATGTACTTGCAAGTACGGAAGGGGAGGGGGTCAGGGATACTGTAAATCTCTAAGGAATTTGGAAGCAAGGTTTCCTGGACTTTGAGGGGCTAATTGTTTTTAGGAAAAGGTCTGTTTACTACTGTCTGGTAAAACCTCAGTCATGAGAGACCTTTCAGATGTATAGCAGGAGGCCATATGCTTGGAGGATGATTGCTAACATGTATCTTGCAGGGGGAGGGGTGGAGTTAGAGATAAAGGAAGCTTCCAAAGGAATATTTATATATTAAAGGAGACTTACAGATCCTGGAGGTTGGGCTAATGTTAAGCTAAGATTGACTTTTGACATTAACAAAGTATTAATATTGCTATTAGTTGAGTTCGTAGAGGAAGGTCACTCTGCCTGTTTCAAGGACTTGTCAATGGGCTGTAAGTTGTAAGGGAATTTATTTTTTTTCTTTGCTTTTGTTCTCCACATCAGAATGTTTAGGTGATGGTGAGGAGAATGTGAAGGTCTTAAGAACCTCAAATGCAAGTTCAGCTAAATGCCCACAGTAAAAATGTTGACATGTATTGCATGAATAATAAAATAACTTTTAAATATGTTTTATATATTTAATATGACATATTAAATATATATGTGAGATATATATATATATCACTAGCAAGCCTGGTACTTATTTTATATATCTGAATTAAAATTTATTGTTTGGCCTGTTGCTATTGTTGAAATAATAACTTTTTTTTGATGAGACCAATGAAATTATAAGACAAATTAATGTAATTAATTATAAGACAAATTAATGTAAGCATGTAACTAATTATAAGACAAACTAATGTAAGCATGAAAGGAATGCATTATATTTCAAATAAACAATGCTGTAAACTAAAAATAAGTTTTAAATCTCTAGGTTTAGCAAATATCAATAAGGAACATTAGAAAAATGTGTATTTTGTTCTGAGAAAACATGGAAGAGTATGATAAATTTTCTATTTGTTTTCACCAATAGGAATAGTTTGGCAAAATATTTATAGATTATATTTTGTTAGCTTTTGAAAATATCTTCATGATTTTTCATTTCTCTCAAGTAACTTTTTAGAGAATTTAAACTATTTTGTCTCCGGTGCATTTAAAATTTGAAGAGTGTTTTTGCCATTCATTTATATAAATTGTTACTTAACAAAAAGATGTTATGTAACATCTCTTACTTAACTTAATGGCTCATCTCTAAGACATTCTTTTTTTTTTTTTTAATTTTTTTTCAGCGTAACAGAATTCATAGTTTTACACCACACCCAGTGCTCCATGCAATGTGTGCCCTCCACTATACCCACAACCAGGCTCCCCCAACCTCCCACCCCCCGGCCCTTCAAAACCCTCAGGTTATTTTTCAGAGTCCATAGTCTCTCATGGTTCATCTCCCCCCCAATTTCCCTCAACTCCCTTCTCCTCTCCATCTCCCCATGTCCTCCGTGTTATTTGTTATGCTCTGCAAATAAGTGAAACCATATGATAATTGACTCTCTCTGCTTGACGTATTGCTGTTGTATTCTGGATTTTTCAATTTTTTTGAGGGAGGCTTGGATGGCTATGTATTTCCCCCTTAGGACCGCCTTTGCTGTATCCCATAGGTTTTGGATCGACGTGTCTTCATTCTCATTGGTTTCCATGAATTGTTTAAGTTCTTCTTTGATCTCCTGGTTGATCCACGCATTCTTAAGCAAGGTGGTCTTTAGCTT
>PISX010016820.1:0-45090 GCA_004024625.1 Mellivora capensis | reverse complement strand
ATAATACTCCATAGTGTATATGGACCACATCTTCTTTATCCATTCGTCTGTTGAAGGGCATCTTGGTTCTTTCCACAGTTTGGCGACCGTGGCCATTGCTGCTATAAACATTGGGGTACAGATGGCCCTTCTTTTTACCACATCTGTATCTTTGGGGTAAATACCCAGTAGCGCAATTGCAGGGTCATAGGGAAGCTCTTTTTAACTTCTTGAGGAACCTCCACACTGTTCTCCAGAGTGGCTGCACCAACTTGCATTCCCACCAACAGTGTAAGAGGGTTCCCCTTTCTCCACATCCTCTCCAACACACGTTGTTTCCTGTCTTGCTGATTTTGGCCATTCTAACTGGTGTGAGGTGGTATCTCAATGCTGCTGATCACATCATAGGGGAAGTTTAGAGGATAGCATGTTAGATTTCACTGTAATTCTCACCAGAAAGAAAACAAGTGTTATAAGGGCATTTACTGTTGAATAAAGATGGGTAGATTTCTGTTTATAGAGATTGCTGGTGTTTGAGGGAGGAAGCTTTCTGTCAAGAACATTATAGAAGATATCCTTGCATTGTTTTCTGGGGGCAGATCATGGAAAATAGTTTGGAGAGGTCCATGGACCTGAAGGAAGAAGAGAGATGGTGAAAACTTCTGGGCACAGAGTAGGCAAAATTGTTCCCACAGAAAAGCATGTGTATGAGATTATAGAAAAAAAGTGGACAATAAAAAATTTGTCACAGCAGGATAGCCAGAGAATTTTAAGAGAGGGGTAGACTAATATTCCATTTAAATTGTTTCCTCCTCTTGACTGGAATGTGGTTTTCTTCCATTATCTTAAAACCTTCTCTTAATGAGGTACCTGCAAAAGTATTGTGTTAGGGGAACATTGGGGTAACAAGGGAGAGATGCTGTGTCCAAAGGGAGAATGAAACTTTGAAGAAAGGGGGAAGCAGTCATAGATCTTGAGACAAGAGAAGGGGATGGAGGAGCTGACAGAGGACAGTAAGGCAGGACAAAGGAAAATTCAAGATGTCATGTAGAACCTCTGAAATTTAATACAAAATGAAAGACACGATGAGAGATAATGTCTCCGACCCCTACTTTTTTTTTCTGATTATTAAAATATGTATCTCAGAAAGGAAGAGTACTGGGATATGTGGGGATATGCCAGTGATGTGAAAATAAGCTTTATAATTTTTAAAACTTTCCAACAATGAGATGGGTTGTTTCCTATTACAGAGGAAACCTTAAAATTACTTATACTTTCTGGAAAGAACATTAGAGACTGCATCCTTGCATTGAATGGGGAAATAGATGCAGAACCTCTATCCTTCACATTCCATTTTTTTTTTTTTTAATTCCCTACAACTTTGTAGATAGCTCTTTTTCTGGTGGTTCACAATACTGTGCTCAAATTCCTGGAGCATCCTCAGATGAATTTCAAACCTCCTGAGAAATTATTTCATCATATGACTTTATATCATCTATAACACAATATTAGAAATCATGTAGTAGAAAGTTAATGAACAACCTAGTGATTAAATATAATTTCTTAGAACTCAAACTGGCCACAAATAAAGCAAGTGCAGAGGCAAAAACAGAACAATAGGGCAAAATTCTATGTTCAATTTACTTCAAGTTTAAAATAGAATCATGTAATTCTAAAATACATCTAAAATATTTTTAGACTATGATGAGAATTATAAACAAGACTGGAAGATAACAACCCCTCTATCTCAAGCTGCAAAAACTGTATTTGAAATATTATTCTTGGTTTTTAGCTCCACTTGAAAATCAGGTAAATTAGGGCCACCTGGCTGGCTCACTTGGTAGAGCATTTAACTCTTGATTTCAGATTCATGAGTTCAAGCCCCATATTGAGAACAGAGATTACTTAAAGAATAAGTGATTTTTTTTAATTAGGTAAATTATATGTCTTCTAATAAAAAAAAACAACAGCAATTTGCTAAATGCAGGAATATTGAAATTAACAAAGGGAAAACTATTCTTATACCCATCACCTCAGTTAACCAGCTTCCATTTTATGTATTTCCTCCAGATGTTCACTTTTTAGTATGATCGTAGTGTGTAAAATGCTTTATATTGCTTTTTCCTGTGGGTTGAAATTTTTTTGTCTGTATATTTTAAGTCTTATAATCGTAACAACCATCTAATATTGCATTGCAGGGTTATAATACTATATTAAACAATTCTACTATTCTATCTTTAAATTGTAATTATGATGAAAAAAAATTCATTTGTATATCAAACTTTTCTGGAATTTAATTCAGGTGCCTTGACCAGATTCACTATAGTAGAATTTCTACATAAATGGAATGGACATCTTCAGGTTCATGTAGATATCATCGTGTACTGCTTTAAGTACTTATGCTGATATGCCATATCTTTGATTATTATTATTTCTGAGCTTTTATAATTTAAGAGGTTTAAAATAGAAATTCACACTTTTAAGATATACTGATGAGTTTTCATATTTTTAATGTGTTAGAGATTCCTATTTCTTTACCTGTCCTTTTTTTCTTAGCTGTTTCAAGTTTTGGACATATATTTTGTGGCTTATGATATTTCACATCAGTCCATGGAATACTTCATTTAGAATATATTATTTCTATGTGTTTTAATTGTATTACACTTTTTTTTAAAGATTTTATTTATTTATTTGACAGAGACAGAGTGAAGGAGGGAATATAAGCACAGGGAGTAGGAGAGGGAGAAACAGGCTTCCCGCAGAGCAGGGAGCCTGATGGAGGGCTTGATTCCAAGACTTTGAGATCATGAACTGAGCCGAAGGCAGACACTTAACTACTGAGCCACCCAGGTACCCCAATGTATTGCATTTATTTGTACTCACTGATATTTGTGCTCTCCCTGAATCTCCACATGTTCACCAACCTAGAAGTTCTGTAAACCTTGCCCTTCTGGGTTTTTACATTGTCATAATTAACTAAATCATTGGCCACTGGTGATGGTTTCAATCTCCAGTCCTTCTCTTCCTGAGGTCAGAGAGTGGGATTGAAACTTTCACATCTCTTGTCATAGGGTTGGCTCCCCTAGCAACCAACCCCACCCTTCTTAGCTGTCTTAACATCACCTCATTAACATAACACAGTATACCTTTTTTTTTCTCATCCTTTAGGAACCAGAGGTTTTAGGACATCTGTGCTAGAAAGGCTGCAGACCAAATATATATTTCTTATTATAAATTATAATACCACTGACTTGTCAAATAAAATTAACTGAGCACATATTCATTCTTTCAACAAATAGTTCTTGAACCTCGTACAGTGTACCTGGTATTTGTGGATCCAACACTGACAGTTGAGAGAGAAGGTTGGGGTATTTTGTAAGTCTATATCAGCTAAAGCACAATATTGTGTTCGAAGAGTCAAAATGTTCCAAAAAGTGTCAAAAGTCACTGGGGATGGTCCCTGAATTCAGAAATCTCATTAATTTCCTTTTTCTTCTTAGAAGAAACTTCATACACATAGAATTAAGAAATTTGTGTTTTACATTTGTTCCTCATGTAGTTGACTTGTGTACTCTCCCGTGTGTTTTCGATGCCACACAATTAATACTTCACTCAACAATTTTTTTTCCCCTCTACTATGGCATTGTGCTGGATGCTATGACTAAACCAGTCAATATAAATGACACAATTCTGCCTTCACTATATTGAAGCCTGCCTCGGGAGAAGTGTTTTGTTTTTTGGTTTTTGGCTTTTTTAAAGGATTTTATATATTTATTTGAGAAAGAGAGAGCATGGGAGAGAGAGAACAAGAACAGAGGGAAGGGGGAGAGGGAGAGGGAGAGGGACAGGCAGACTCCCCACGGATCTGGGAACCCAACCTGGGGCTGGATGCCAAGACCCAGGAGTCAATGGCCTGAGCTGAAGGCACACGCTTAACCAAATTAGCCACCGGGGCACTCTAGGAAAAATATTTCTTAATAGACAATGTGAAGCTTGCCATAATATTGGGGGAACATGGCATTGAGTAATAGCAACAATTTATACATAAATTTATATTCATTAATTTCTATAGTCTCCATTAATTATTCTAAAAATGCTTAACAAAACTTTTCTTTGTCTAAATCTACAATGCAATTTACATTATTGATTGGGAAAAAATCTATTGTTAATTTGAAGATATTAGTAATTTATTTTTATTATTATTTTTTTGAAGATATTAGTAATTGAAAAGAAGACAAAATGAGAATTGTGTCATGGATGCTAATAATTGCATATCTCCTCACCAAGGCAAACCAAGGAGTCTAAGAACATTTGGAAACGGGGATATTTCAAATGTTCTGGGGCTGAAGACCCTCCTCGGCCAGACACACATGGTGAAAGCAACTGGAAAGCAATACTGAGCATGCATGTATACACATGTGTGTTGCGTGCACATGTATTTTGCCTAATGAGGTGGTAATGGCAGCTTCCTTAACATCTTTCTATTCTGACCCTCTTCTAAAGATTGTTTTAAGTTCTTGGCTTCCTGACAGCTAAGCACACAGAGAAACAAGACGTCCAGCTGATTATTTAAAAGCTGGCAGGCTAGAAGTCAAGTATACCTGATTTAAGTGACCTTTATAAGACTTTCTCCAGGTCTCTCCTTTCTGTGGGAATCAGCTGCATATTACTAATGAATTCCTTTATTAGTGTACCTTTTCCAGTTAACTGGCACTAATCACTTTACTTCTAACTCTCCCCCAATCTAATATTATTTATTGAGAATGACTATAAGAAATAATTATTCATACTTACATATCCAATTTGTTGATTTCATTTTTATTTTTTTAGACTTTATTTATTTGAGAGAGAGAGAGTCAGAGAGACAGAGAGCACAAGCTGGGGGAAGGGGTGCAGAGGGGAAGGGAGAAGCAAGCTTCTCACTGAGCAGGGAGCCCAATGTGGGGCTTGATCCCAGGACCCTGAGATCATGACCTGAGATGAAGGCAGACGCTTAACCAACTGGGCCACCCAGGTGCCCCTCAATTTGTTGATTTATTTGTTTAATTGTTTTTAAAGATTTTTTATTTATTCATTTCAGACAGACAGAGTGAGCGAGAGCACCAGCAAGGTCAGAGGGAGAAGCAGACTCCCCATTGAATAGGGACCCTAACTCAGGGCTGGATCCAAGGACCCCAGAATCATGACCTGAGCTGAAGGAAGCTGTTTAACAGACTGAGCCACCCAGGCACCCCAATTTGTTGATTTTAAAGGATTAGGTGTTGGCCTTAAAGTCTAGGCAGTAGGCTACTGTAGAAAGGTAATTACAAAGACTTTTGATAAGTAGTGTTTATGGGTTTGGCAAAGCAAATAAACTTGGTCACATGATTTCCCAGAAACTGGGTTGGAAATTGAGAAGGTGGGGAGGAAAAAACAACAACAACAACAACAACACCTTTTTCCTCTACCCTTCAAAACAATTGCCTGAGATTCCCATATAAAAAGACTGAATAAAAAGGGATGAGCATATACATTTACTTAATATAAGTTTTACATGACCTGACAGCCTTCACAAGGAAATGAAGACCTAAAGAAATAGTTAAAGCTGAATGTTTTTATATGAGGTTTCATGAAAAGTGGAAAGTTGTGGAAAGACATGACAAGACAAAGAGTGAGAATTTAGCAAATCTGTTAGTCCAGATTCCCATCTGTGTGCCTTTGTCTTTGAAAAGAAGGATGCTCCTTCCCTCTGGGAATGGGAAGGTCACCTCTCACATGTTGGTTTTATGACCTGCTTCAGGGGAAGGTGGAAAAGTCTGTCCTACACCTGCCATTTCTCAAACTCCTTCAGCTTGAAATCTTTAATATACCAAAGTATCCTACTTTGGGGTAAGGAGTTCACATGTATATGTATGTGCTGGTTCTTTTAGAGATAGAGAAACCCCTCTATTTTATAGACATTAGATTTTGACCTATGAAATTAACCAAAAGCAGTTAAGAGTTTTTACTCATAGTATTTAAAAGAAAGGCTTTACTTTTTTCCTGGAACTTAATTTGATGGGTGGAAGTTGCTCTCATTCTAGCATTTTTTTAAAAATCTATTTATTTGAGAGGAAGAGAGAAAAAGAGAGAGAGAAAAAACAAGAAGTAGGGGGAGAAGCAGAGAGAGGGAGAAACAGGCTCACCTCTGAGCAGGGAGTCCAACATGGGGCTTGATCCCAGGACCCTGGGATCATGAACCGAGCTGAAAGCAGAGGCCCAACCTACTGAGCCACCCAGGCACCCTTCATCACAACCTTTTACTTATAATTAGAAATAAATATATTTTCATGATGCTATTCATGCTAAATGAGTTAGTACTTCTGAGTAAGGTTTAGCCCTACATCATTTATTTCTCTGGAGCTTGGTGGTCTGCATTAATAAGCTCCAAGGAAAGAAATTTAGGTGGGATTCCTCTTGAGTTAGCCAAATATTAAATAGCATTTATATAACATACTGACAAATTTAAAACATTAATAACTGAAAATAAAATCTGGTAATTCTCAATGGATTAGAAAATATTGGAAAGTGTATTCCAGAGAAGTTATATAATTATGCTGATCACATTTTGTATTCTTATAATTTTATTGGCTTATAAATTATTTCATGTATTTTGTCCAATAAAATTATTTAATTGGTAAAAGAAATTACAGTTTGGATAAAGATACAATTTAGCTCACTTTATGCATTTTGGCATATTATTCCTTTGTGAAATTTATAAATTCCGATGAATGAGGTCATATAAGTGGCAGTGGAAAATAAAATGCATCAATATACATGCATATTTAATAGGATTCAGCACATTTCAAGAGCACAAAAGCAATGTGAAGTAGAGGCTTTTTGTAAATACTGAAAAACAGCATTTAAAGAACCATATTTCTAAAGTAATGTTTTCCTACTGTTCTCTGATGCCATACTAAACATTTTCCTTGCATTTGGTTTGTTATTTGCATCCTAATAATTAGATTCCACTGTTTTTAGGTACACTTGAAAAGAAAGTCTCAGATGATGTTTTTCATTTTCTTTTTTTTTTTTTTAAGATTTTATTTATTTTTTTGACAGAAAGAGAGATCACAAGTAGGCAGGGAGAAGCAGGCTCTCCACCAAGTGAAGAGACTGTTGTGGGGCTTGATCCCAGGACCCTGAGACCATGACCTGAGCCAAAGGCAGAGGGTTAACCCGCTGAGCCACCCAGGTGCCCTGATGATGTTATTTATTTAAAACACAGTGTCATTAAGATATAACACAGATAAATGATAGGTGATACATAGATAAATAAATGAAAGATAGACAGACATAACTCTATACACTCACAAATACACATACATATACATGCACACACACACAGAGCCATAGCTATAGACATTAAATTTGTTTAGGAATGCTCAATCTCTTTCCACTCTTCCACTACCTTTGTGTTCCCAAATCTAGTATTCTGTGCTCTAGACATATTAACCAACCTAGTTTCCAAAACATTTTGTGCTTCTTTTATCTTCTGGTCTTTGCAACTACTCTTTCCTTCTGATTAGATTGTCCTTCTTTCCTGTTTGCCTAATCAGCCAACCAGGGTAGACATTACCTCCTATCTGAAGCTTTCCCTAATCTACACTGCAAGATTTTCTTATTTTCCCCTGTACTATTTCTGGATTGTAAAATATTTTCACATACCAGACCTTAGTCAATAGTCCTAAATGTTATAAAAGGTCTAAATATCTAAAGTGCATCCTAAAATAGCATCCTCACAGAAGACAGAATGCATGGTATCTAGAAAAGTAATTTCCCTGAAATCTAATTTTTTTTCAATAAAATCTTTCTCCCTGGCCATAATAGTAATTTATATCTTCTTGACTGGCTTCATGTATACTATTATCTCTCTCTTCCCTCCATTGAGTGAAAGTCATTGCCCCTTATGTCCCAGGATAAAACAATGCCATCATACAGGAACCGCCTGGGTCTTAACCCTCCATTCTTTCCTTGTTTCCTTTCTTCCTTTCTTTCTCATTCCTTCCTTCCTTCCTCCTTCCTTCCTTCCTACCTTCCTTCCTTCCCTCCTCCCCTTTCTCTCTTTCTCTCCCTCTCTCTGTTTAGTCTTTCTTTCTTTCTTTCTTTCTTTCTTTCTTTCTTTCTTTCTTCCTCTTTTCTCTCTTGATTTCTCTGTTCCTTTCTCCCTTCCACAAACAGATTTGTATTTTGTTTATTATAAGCTAACCTTGCAAAAATTGTCCAAATCATTCCTCTTCTCCTTAGGTATTTTAGCTCACCAGTTATTCCTGTACTACTTCTAGACCTCTAGGATGCATTTTTCCTTTCTGTCAATTATGCATTCATTTTCAGGAATTCCTCATATAGCCGAGGTGTAAAATATATGATTTTAAAACATGGCAGATGGCTTTTTCCAATATGTCATTTGTTTATAATTTCTGAACTTGGCCTAAGGTAGTGGCTTTCAAGAAAGGGGAATTTTTTTTTTCCCCTTTAGATTTTCTGAAAATATACAGTGGCATCTTTGGTTACCTCAGTGGCTGGAGGATTTATTTCAGCACATTGTAGGAGAGATGAGGAGTTGTTCAATGGGTATATAATATCAGTTACACAGTATGAGTAAGATCCAGAGATTTGCTATATAGCATGATGCTGAGACTTGATAATACTCTATATTGTACACATAAAAATTTAGTAAGAGAGTAGATCTCATATTAACTCTTCTTAACACACAACAAAACAAGACAACAACAAAAACAAAGCATGCAATAACAGTAGATACACAAGGAAACTTTTGAGGTGATGAATATGGCTGTTACCTTGATTATGATGATGATTTCACAGGTGTGCATTTGTCCAAACGTAACCAATTGTAGGCATTAAATATGTGATATTTTCTATATTAATTACACCTCATTAAAACTTAATAGATTGTATCATTTATGCCAATGATCCCATTGGTGCTGAGGACCTAATGTATTCTCGCATAATTAACACCATAGCCTTGAAATCATAGTAAGTCTATGTATAGATCTAATATAGTCCTGACCAAGCATATACTGGTCAAGTGCTGAATATTTTAAATTTAGTTAACATTATTTCACCTTGTATTACATTAATATACTGTGCTTTTAAAAATGATATGTTACAAAATTTTTATTATGAAAAGAAGAATAAATTTCCTATGTTCCATCAATTTCTACATTAATGTTAATGTCAACAGCGATCCTAATTTTTGAGAGAATCACATACACATCACAATTTCTCCTTGTGATTTCTGATATATGGATCTCCTTGAAGACATTCTCTCCCCCATTGGTCACAATAATATTCATATATATTGTCTTCTATTAACTTTTTACATTTAATATTCATATTTAAATTTAATTCAAATAGAATGTATCACTATACAAACAAGAGGTAGGTATTTAGTTTGATATATTTATTGTTGTGAATAAATTTTCCTAATGTCATTTGTTTACCAGTAGTTCATATTTTATCCCAATATTTTGTGGGGCCATCATCTCAGATATTAATTCCTTTGTGCCTACCTTGTTAAGTCAATCATTATGCATTTGAACACTTTTATTGTTACTATAATTATATATTATTTCCTTTTTTTAATCATTGTGGTTATAAAGAACCATGACTAATTTTTTTTTATTATTTGTGAATCTGGAAATCTTGGATTATCACACATTTGGAATAGTTTTTGCTTTTCTTAACATAAAATATTGTATGCTTATACTGCGAATTTTATTTCCCTTTCTATCTATACACCTCTCTTTCTCTCTTTTACTTTCTTTCTTTTTTTTTTTTCTTTTTGGTTGTCTCTAATCTTAAAGGAAATACATCTAACGTTGCCACATTAAGTTTGATCTTTGTTGTATGTTTTGGTGAATAACCTTCATGAAGATAAGAAAATACACAAATACACTTTAATTCTTATTTCTTAGGAAATTCATTTAATCATTCATTCATGTAGAGAGACTGTTTATCATGGTTAAGAGCTGTGGCTCGAGGCAGACTGCTTGAGTTCATACTGTCGGGCTATTATTACCAAATATGTGGGGCTTTTTGTCTTCCTTAGCCCTCTTTTATGTAAACATGCCTAATAATATTTTCCCCACATGCACTTTTGAGTGTGAAATGAATTAACATATGCAATGGTCTTAGAACAATGCCTGGCACATAGGAATGCCAACTAATTACTGAATATTATTTATTCAATTTAAAGATATATTACTTATAATTTATTCAATTTTTTCATATTTTTATATATGCATATGTATATATTTTCCTTTCTGGGACTCAGTATGAGGACGTTTTCAGTTCTTTATATATAATCTCCATATCTCCTAAGTTTTCTTATCATTTCTCATCATCTTCTGACTCCTCCATTAATTCTTCCACAAAATTTTCTTGTTCACTAAATTACATTTCTTTTCTGTATACTCTGGTCCTTTGTGTTTTTAATTTAAGTTAAGGTTTATCTATGCCCCAAAGTTTGATATTGTTTTTATGTTTAAAGTTTTTATATTTGGAAGTGCAAAGATTACTATTTACCTGTATATCTCCTTAGTTCTTATTTTAACAGTAAAACTAAAAAAAAAAAAAAAAAAAAAAGTATCTAAGAGAATGCCTGGGTGGCGCAGTCAGTCAGGTAAGCATCTACCTTCTGCTCTGGTCATGATTTCCGGGTCCTGGGATTGAGTCCCACATTGGGATGCCTGCTCAACAGGGAGTCTTCTCCCTCTACCCCTTTGCCCCTGCTTGTGCATACTCTCTCTTAAATAAATAAACAAAATCTTTTTTAAAAATGTAAAAATTAAAAAGTACCTAAGATATACAAAAGACTGTAAGTTTCTATAAAATATATAAAGAATATCATAATAAATGAGTATATATGTTCCACCTAATATACATTTTCCATCTAATGTAGAATACAGAGAGGCCCTCAACCTATAGACGCTCCATTTACCGTCTTCTGCGATGTCATCTCTCGTTTCAGGGGTAAATTTTGTACTTGGATTCTTGTTTTTTAGTTTGTTTTGTTTCATTTCATTTTTAAGTTGTACAAGGTCTTAAACAGTATAGTGTCTCATTTTTAATATTTAACATACCTGGCTTATGTCTCCTGAAGTGACTTGCTAATTCGACTAAACGTTATATTTATGAGATTTGCCCATGCTGATATATGTGGCTCTAGTTTATTTGCTTTCATACTGTATAATATTTTATTGTAGTAACACACCACCTTTCATTCTATTCTTAGTTTAGGAGACAACAGAGCTTTTTCACAAAAACAATACAACTATAAATATCCCTATGCATGCCAGCTGGTACACATTGTTGTTACTGTCTTTGCAACCTCACTAACTCTAGGTATCACAGCTTTTTTCTTTTATTCCAATATGGTAGGAATAAAATAAGGTTTCATTGTGATTTCAGTTTGAAAATCATTGCATTCTTATGAGGTTGACTTTTCCTACTGTGTTAGCTATTCCTTTCTCCTCTACTGTGATATAACCATTTATGTCTTTTCCTGTACTTCAGCTATTCTGTGATTTCATCGCACAAATCTGTAAATCTTCTATATGTATTCTTATTACTAAGGCATTTTTGTAGTTTTAGCCCAAATATATTGATACAGTTTATAATTTATTTTTTAAACATTTTTAACAATATATTTTTTGTTACAGTTTTAATTTTTTTTTAATTTGCTTAACATTTTCTATTTCTGAGTTCATAAATACATTTCTTAAAATATCCTTCTAACTTTTAAAATCAATGTGTAATAGTATTCTCTACAGCAATGTCAGTTAATTCACCTTTGAAGGAATAAGCTTAACAAAAGTTTTGTTTTGAGTTCTTGAACAGAATACAAAAAAAAAGAAAGCCATTAGTGAAATTAACCAACTTCCTCTTTAAAATATAGGCCCTATAAATATGGATATTTAAATATAAATATGGAATAAATTAACTGGTTTTGAATCACTTCTTCTGCCAATGGAGCCAACACTATAGTAGCTATTTCTTCACCTTTCATGTATAAATTTAGATTAAAAAGTGAATAAAATTAATGCAGGAGCACACCTTTAGATCTAAATGAAAAGTCATGTTGTAGAGGGTGATATATGTCCTTATTGTCTATAGTTATACATATATTTGGACACAATTTCCTTAAATCAGCTACTAACTTTTAAAATAGTTGCCAATGCTTCTTTAGCAGTGTCTTACTCATTTCCATGAAGTTGGTGGCATAGTGAATACCTTCCATGGTGAATGGTAAATGTCAAAAAATTATTGTGTAAGTTACACATTATTTTCAACTTTCTTGAAAGGCCAGAATTAAGTATCTCAGTTCTCACTAAATACCAGCATTAACTTTTGATCTATTCCTCCTAACAGATTTATTCCAAATCCTCAAAAACTTTGCCAAACAAGTTTCAAAAAGTGGTTGTAGACATTTGCTATACAATAATTGGTAACACGGCTGTGGCAAAAACATTCAGGTGATTCTCTGTATGCTATAGAAAGACTGGTCAGGTTCCATTGCACAAGCATAGTCCATGTACACTCTACCTACAATTTCTCTTGTTTCCATTGACCCAAACTTCCAGTGCGTGATGCCTTTGTGCATCTTATAGGCCACTGTTCAGGCCAGGTCAGACCTGGCTGGAACCTTAAGTACCCAACAGAAGTGGGCTAATACTTCTTTCATGATTGCTCAAGGACTGAAGGAATTAAGTTCCCCTAAATGCTTCTTTCAGAGTATACTTTGTTTATTAATAGAGCCCATCTTGATGCTCTGGAAATGGAGGTACTATTAGGAGGTACTATTATTACTATCCTCTCACTTGGAGAGGATTGGGAAAAGGAGAAGAATGCAGATTATATGTGGTTAGATTTCAGATTGAAGATGCGTTAAAATAGTCATTCACTTCATACGTGTTTACTATTAGTTGAGTCCATGGCAGATGTTGGAAGTACAAAATAGAGGTCTACCAACCCTCTCTTCCCTGGCTTATTTCAAAGCAATAATCAAAAGATATATTTTGTTAAAACCATGAAGTCCAAAATTGGACAGAAAAATGCATAAACAGGTATAACCTAAACTGTCTCAGGCAAATGAGGAGATATGGGTCATTCTGTCTGTAAGACCAATTTTAAAGGCTTCAATAGCCATCGTTTGATTTGTATAATAACCAAACATACACTCTTATGTAGGGTACAGCTGTAAGTGATATGGTATTATCTCCAATGTCATGTTTCTTTTTTGTTCTTTTCACTTTAGTTTCACCCATGTTGTTATATGGGTATTTAATGCATTACTCATAGCTGTTGCCTAATGCTTATTAATAATACTGCAGTAAACATCTTTAATTAGATCCCCCAGCGGACATATGTGAGAATTTATTTTACAAGTCAGTTTGAGGCATTGTAAACATCTTTCCCCATTCCATTAATTTAATGATCTTGTATAATTAGACAGATATCTTGATTTTTTTTAAGATTTTATTTATTTATTTGACAGAGTGAGAGATCACAAGTAGGCAGAGAGGCAAGTAGAGAGAGAGGGGGAAGCAGGTTCTCTGCTGAGCAAAGAGCCCAATGAGGGGCTCGATCCCGGGACCCTGAGATCATAATCTGGGCTGAAGGCAGAGGCTTAACCCACTGAGCCACTCAGGTCCCCCAGATATCTTGATTTTGATTTAATCAACATGTTCTATTTCCCATTTTATGACTTATACTTTCTAATTTTGAACTTTTGTTTAAGAAGCTCTTCCCTACCCCTAGCTCACAAAATTACTTTTTTTATTTTATTAGTTTATTAATGTTATAGTTTTACCTTTCATAGTTAAATTTTTATCCTATCCAAATTCTCCTCTTTACTTATCATTGAGCAGGGATCAAGTTCTTTTTTGCTTTATTTGTTTATTTTTTTCTCCATGTAATGGACCATATTTTCAATACAATCTATTAACAATTCTTCTCTTCATTTGTGAAAGCATTTTTATCATGTAAATTCCTATTATATAAAGGCTGACTCTACATCTCTGTATCTTCCATTTATCTATTTGCCTAATAATTTTCAAAAACTCGTTTATTTTTAGTATCATTTAAAATATGTCAGTATCTGATAGGGCAAATCCCATTCATCCATCTTTTTAAATAAAATTCATTCCATTATTTGTGGACATTTATTAACTAATTTCATATTTTGTGCAACTACCTATTTTTTAAAAATATTCAACTGATACTTTAATTGGATCACATTATATTAGTATATTTTGGAAAGAATTAGCCTCTGCCTTAATTGAATGGTCCCATCCATGAGCAAGCATGATCTTCCCATTCATTCATTTACCATGCTTTATTTGGGATTTATATTTTTTTCTCTATAGAGATTAGTGTATACTTAGTTAATTATTAGTTGTTTTCATTGGTGTTGAGTTAATGTAAATGTCACCTTGTTTTTATAATTCTTCATTGGTGTTTGCTGATGTAAAGAAACATTACTGACTTTCTAGGCTGATTATTTACTTGATAAAATTTCTGGACTATCTTACTGGTTTCAACAAATTATTGATTATATTCATTTTTGGAAATAGATGATCATAAACATTTCACAAATAATGACATATTTTCTGCTTCCTTTCAATACTTTTTAATGTTTTATTTTCTGTTATAGTTACCGCCCTTTTGAAATCTGTACATTACTAAATGCATCTTCTTGCCTTTTCTCTTTTTTTTAAAAATCTTTTTTATTTATTTATTTGACAGACAGAGATTACAAGTAGACAAGAGAGGCAGGCAGGGAGAGAGAGGAGGAAGCAGGCTCTCCGCGGAGCAGAGAGCCCGATGTGGGGCTAGATCCCAGGACCCTGGGATCATGACATGAGCCGAAAGCAGAGGCTTTAACCCACTGAGCCACCCAGGCACCCCCTTGCCTTTTTTCTTAGTCTGGTTAAAGGTGTGATTAAGTATATATAAGAAACTACTTTTAATTTGATTAAACTTAAAAATTACTCTCTTTTGAATTTTACACTTTGTTGTTGTTGGTGTTTACTTTTGTTTCTTTTTGGGAAGGATTTGCTCCCAACTCAAAATGTTCAGCTTATTTTTAACCTTTTCCATTACTTAATAAATATATCTAAACCCTTAAGTTCCTCTAAATACTGGCTTAACTGTGTTTAATAAATTATGGTGTGTAAGATTTAATTTAATTCTAAATGTCTCTTATTTATGTCTTTGAATATGTTTAAAACCACATTTTATTTAAAATGGGTAATATGATTTTCTTGTGTATAAAAAAGATGGAAGCTATTCTTCCCATTCTGAGTCCATTTCTTTTTTTTTTTGCAATAACCTCAGCATATATCATTTCAATGGAGTTGATTCTTTAGTCTTCATTGAGGCTTCCTTTGACACCTTGAACATATTCTAGTTTCCTTAATATTTCATGTGTTCTTGAAAAGAGTATTTCTGTATTTTGTGTATTCAGTAGCTTGGGTTTATTAGTGCTATTTTTGAGATCTTCAATATTTCTGCTTCTATTTGTCTACCCGATTGATTAAAACTGATGACATATATTCTCTCTTTATGGTATATTGTAGAAATTTATTATTAGTTGTACATATGTTTATGATGGAGATATCTTCTCTGATTTTTTTTTACCATTATATATTACCGTTCTCTTTCTCATATGATACCGTTTTTCCTCAAATTTTATTTGAGCAGATTTAAAAACTGCTATTTTACTGTTCTTTTGGTTCATATTTACCTAGTATGGCTTCCTTTATCATTTTATTTCAATTTTTTTATTGTTCAAAGTTTTTTTTTTAAGATTTTATTTATTTATTTGACAGAGATCACATGTAGACAGAGAGGCAGGCAGAGAAGGGGGAGTGAGGGGGGAAGCAGGCTCCCGCCGAGCAGAGAGCCCGATGCAGGGCCTGATCCCAGGACTCTGGGATCATGACCTGAGCCTAAGGCAGAGGCTTAACCCACTGAGCCACCCAGGCACCCCTATTGTTTAAAGTATTGTGCTATCTAAGATTAATGGGACACTGAGGTACTGAAACACTGAAATGAAGTAAATTCCAATAGAAGGACTGCCCAGTTTTATATAATGCAATGGTACCAAAGGACTGGATGTAATCACATGACAAAGACTGAGAGAATAGTTTTCAGTAAAAGAGTGGCATAGCAGCATATATATAGTGAAATGTTTTATGTAAATTCTTTTTTTTTTTAAAGATTTTATTTATTTATTTGACAAAGAGATCACAAGCAGGCAGAGAGGCAGGTAGAGAGAGTGAGAGGGAAGCAGGCTCCCTGCTGAGCAGAGAGCCCAATGCGGGACTCGATCCAAGTACCCTGAGATCATGACCTGAGCAGAAGGCAGAGGCTTAACCCACTGAGCCACCCAGGCGCCCCTGTTTTATGTAAATTCTTAAATGTTCTTTTTAAAGTACTAAATATAGTGAGCATATGACTTCACTGGTTGAGGGCCAAAATATTTAAGTTTTATTTACAAGTAATTATTTTTTTAAACTGTCTTAAAATAATGATAGTAAAATGTTAGCATGATTTTAACTATGTGGTGGCAATATAGCTTATTATATTATTTATTGTTTTTATGCGTTTAAAATTTTTTTTAAATATGACAGCTCACAAAACTTAAGTGATAAAAACCCAGCATAATTCCTAGAGTGAGTAAATAAAGGAAATCCTAAGCAAAATAATTTTAAGTAACTGATTGAAGAGTAGGACCTAAATTGGTAATAATTGAATCCCAATATGTATCATTTAAAGTTTAGACAAACAACTTATTACATACTGACTTTATTAGCTCTATTTTTTAAACTTTGAGTTTTTAAAAGTAGAATGAAAATTCTGTGACTCCAGGCTTTCTTATTACTTTGTTCAGGTCCTGATGAATTTAATTGTAAGTACCTTAAAGATTCCTTCTTATCTATGTAAAATATTTGACTCAGAAATAATATACAAGCATAAATACATTTCCTTGGGTATAAAATAACAAGTAACATTCTCATGGAATTATTTATATGTGATTAACAATCCCTTCACCATGTTTAGATATCCGAGAGGTCTTCTCATGTATCAATAAGTAGATAAGGAGCAATCCATGGAATAAAATCCTTTTTTTCCTGAAGATCCATCCTAGCTGAAAATTTGCATTTAGCACCCACTAAAGATTAAGTTCTCTAATGAACTAGTTTCATACAAGAGATTTATCACTAGTCTAACAACAAAATGAAAGATTTCCAGGGAAATTTTGACAACCACAGCACATTTGTTTAAACTGCATTTAAAATTAAAATTCCATTGTCACTTTCATTTTGTCTGGTTCTATTGGTTAAAAACTGTGAAAATAAAATTTGTTGTGACCAAAACTAAGACTATAATTTCAACCTGAAATTGATCATTGGATTTGGCAACATAAAAGGTGATGTTCACTTTGACAAGAGCAATTTTAATGCTCTTAGATAGAATTGCTGTGTTTAAAGACCAAATGGAAGGAAAGAAAGCAGAAATACTGGCTAAAGACAATTCTCACAGTAACTTCTCTAAAGAAGAAAAGAGACATACAGAAGCACTGGAGAAGACATGGAGACACTAGACAGGTATTATTTGTTTGCTTAAAGATATTTTAATCTGGAAAGAATGATCTTTTAGCAAGAGCAAAATTTAGGTGCAATAGGAAAAGAAGATCCTTTTAATAGTCAATTCTTGGAGGTGACAAGGAAAAAATGGGATATGAATCTTAAATACAGTATAATTTCTAATAGAACTAAGAAAACTTTGTCTATAATGATAAAGGAAACCTCAATCTATGCCAGGTCAGATAATTACATGGTAGTCAAATTGGTGGCAGGGATATGAGATATT
Organism: Mellivora capensis; assembly: GCA_004024625.1. NCBI lineage: Eukaryota > Metazoa > Chordata > Mammalia > Carnivora > Mustelidae > Mellivora > Mellivora capensis. The sequence goes on along the minus strand of PISX010016820.1, from coordinate 27,192 downwards.
TTTCTTCTGCTCCTGACTTGTCAATAATGAAATAAATTGTTGAAATTTTGAGAAGTAGCTATAAAGGAAAATGTAAAATAATTGTCTCAATGAATGAGAAAGCCATTTGATCAGGAAATCTTAGTAGGATTGCTTGACATTGTTGAAGACCCACTTGAGATTTGTAGATACAATTTACTTTTTTAAAAGATTTTATTTATTTATTTGACTGACAGATCACAAGTAGGCAGAGAGGTAGAGAGAAGGGGGGCGGGGAAGGAGGCTCCCTGCTGAGCAGAGACACCAATGCAGGGCTTGATCCCAGGACCCTGAGCCGAAGGCAGAGGCTTTAACCCACTGAGCCACCCAGGCCACCCTGTAGATACAATTTAAAAACAAAATTCATATAATAAATTGTGACCCATATATCTTCAGTTACTTGGGTGCAGGCACAACTTAGACAGACATTTAGTTTAATCAAGTTGGCAATTTGGCTGAAAAACACAGAGAGAGAAAGGAATCATAAAGTTCAGTATGCATACAAGGGATGTTTAAAGGCTTGGAACACAGGGTAGGAATTAGTTCATAAATGCTATGGAATGGTCAGTTTTTCAAGTTTCTGCTTAAATATAGATCTACTCCAAGATTCAGGTGTAAGAATGGATCATGTCAGATGAGGAACTTCAAAATGGTCACAAGAATTAGAGCTATTGACTGCAACCACAGTTGGTTAGTAATTTGCATGGACAACTACATCCAAAATTTTACCGGTTAATATAGTGGGAAAAATTCTCAGTAGAAGTATTTAGAAAAGAAAATTTTTTAAAAAGGGAAGCATTAATACTTCATGATTCTTAATGTTGGGTTTCCTGTTTTTTCTTTTGGAGGAGTGCATTTTTCACTGTGTATCTTCCCAGATTGAGCAAAAATATTGAATCTAATGAATGTGACACTAACAGTCCTGAGGAAGGGGACAATTCAACTATCTTCCATGATTTCATTGAATGATTCTTATACAAATTATGTCTTAGTGGTGACTGTGCTCTTTAAGTAGCTGAGGGCAAATGAAATTTGAAGAGCTATTGCCTAGTTTGGGCTGCTATAACAGAAAATCATAGACTAGATAGCTTAAATAAACATCATTTCTCACAGTTCTGGAGGATGGAAAGTCTAAATTCAAGACTCTAGCACATCTGGTGTCTGGCAAGAACTCCCTTCCTTGTTTGCATGATGACTGTCTTCTTGCTATATCCTTACCTGCCAAAGAAAGATGATCTCTCCCATGTCTCTTCTTAGACTAATTCCATTCATGAATATTCCACCCCTATGACCTAATTACTTCTCAAGCGCCACACCTCCACATACTATCAAGTTGGGGATTAGGGCTTCAACATAGGACAAACAGTCCATAACTAACATCTTTTTTAAAATTGACATCTTCTAACAGTTCTAGAAATCTTGTGTGACATTTTGTTGTGGAAACTTCACAGAAATGTTTTCTTCAAAGCAGTTAATTTGTATATTCAAGTATGGAAACATTTCCGCTGATAGCTGAGACTTATTTTCCCACTTTTTCCTACCTTACAATTTAACGGAGAGGTGTGTCTAAAAGGTCTCTGAAATTACTGGGAAAGATTGTGGCATTCCTTAACAACTGCAAAGGATTTTTCTCCCGAAAATCTGTCACAAATCTCCAAACAAATAGTGGTTATTATGAAATTTTTTGGATAAATTTACTGCATCATTAGTGGTATTTCTGAGTCACTTAGACACAGAAAGTGTGGTAAAGAAATCGAAAAACACATAACAAGTCAGAAATAACTTATGGACACAGGATTTGGTCCTCACACAAGCTCAGCGGAAAAATGTTCTTCAAAAGAATTCTGTCAGCGTAAAATAATACAATTTAAGAGTCTGTCTTTCTTTACCACTAATTTGAGTTGAATGAATCCATCTGGCTGGGCCACTGCTGATGAAAAGATAATGTTGTGAAAGAATTGTGTGGGGGGGGTACATGTGTGTATCTTGGGTTCAACCATATGAAATTATCATTTTTATACATTAAAAAACAGTCAAATATGATTAATCATACATTGTTCAAACTAATAAATATATGCATCTGAATATATGCAAAACACAGCACTTTGCTCTTACATATGATTATTTTGTGATAAAGAATATCTTGCATATACACAGAATATGATCTTTGACACATGTACACTATTTTATAATTTAAACTTCTTAGCCCTTGCAAATTTCTTAGTTCTCTTACCTTATTCCCCAATAGCATTATGATAACTGTCTTGAAGAAGAAAATTAAAGCCAGTACTCACACTGTTTGACTTAGCTAGAATAAAAAATAGTGTATTTTCAGATATAGAAAGATACGAAGCTGGTAACATTCCAGAATATTTTCCTACAGGAAGAACTCAGTCCTTTAAAAGCATGTTTATGCTATGGAAACTAGATTGTGCCCATTTTCGTAGGCGTACACTGACATCAAGTACTGATCATATGCACAGAACATCTTAGTAGAGGCACCAAGGCCAGTCTTATGCAAAATGTAAACATCTAAATTTGTCATTTTTTTTCCTTCTTCTTTTCACAGAATATTGTTCTGTGACTGGTAAATATGAAACAATCGGGTCCAAAATATATTCTGTGTAGTAAACTTAATTAAATCTCTGCTGACTTTGCTATGTTTTGTCCACTATACTCTCCAATCCAGAGGACTTTATAAATGGTCAAACCAGAAAGATGGAGTACATTTTTATAGGGTTTACTTTTGAAATAAAATAAATTTTATAGTATCTTAATTTGTGTAGTATGTAATCAAACTCTTCATCTTTATTGCCTATATATTAATTAGACATAAATGTAAGTAATACACATAAATGTCAAATAACATTACTTTGTCATAGCCAGTCCACACAGGCCTTTATTTTAATTTTGTTAGCTCTGCCCTAGATGCCAACTCACTTAATGACTTTTTGTGATCTCCTACTATGGACCAGAACAGTCACAGATGTGGGGAAAGCAGTTCAAAACAAGGCATCTTCTCTGTCTATATGTCAGGAATGTCAGTCTCATTTCTTCTTTAATTTCATCAGTATCATAATAATATATATAGCATGAATGAACTCTTACCTATGAATCATTGGTTCTGGATCAAAAGCCCCATTATATGGTCTTTATTTGCTTCCACCCCTTTTTTTCTTCCCAGCCCTATCTAAATACACCAGATTTTACGCTTATGTAGAAGAGACTACAGACTCATTTCTCTTTTTGCTAGACACAAAGCCAAATTATTTTCTGATTTCTCTTTTCTGGGTAAGTGAGGATATGTTACTGAGTTCTTGGCAATGTGGATAAAAATGATGAGTGACACTTAGAAAAATTGTTTCCAGTCTAGATACAGAGGAAATTGTAAAGAAGTGTAAAGATCCAGAAGCTGATAGGGGAAGTGATGAAAAATATGGTCTCCTGAATGACCCACTGGAATCTTGGATCCTCGAACAATTGTATTACAGTTGTGACCTGAATGAGAAACAAGCATTTTTGTTCTTCAGACTTAAAAAGGTTGTTTTGTTTTGTTTTTTTTCCCTGTTAACTCCCAACCCCTTAAGCTATTAAGACTTTAGTTGTTTTAGGGACGCCTGGGTGGCTCAGTTGGTTGGACGACTGCCTTCGGCTCAGGTCATGGTCCTGGAGACCCGGGATCGAGTCCCGCATCAGGCTCCCAGCTCCACGGGGAGTCTGCTTCTCCCTCTGACCTTCTCCTCGCTCATGCTCTCTCACTGCCTCTCTCTCAAATAAATAAATAAAATCTTTAAAAAAAAAAAAAGACTTTGGTTGTTTTAGCTGTCAGCCTACTTTGACAAAGAACCTCAGTGATGAAGGTTTCTGGTTTTGGAACATACATGCCCACCCTATGCTGACCTTCCACTCTTGGAGATAGTTAAATTCACAAAATGGAGAAACATTTTAGAGAGAGCTTCTCATTGTGTTGACTCGTCAAGAGACAAAAAGAGAAAGCGTTTGAAGAAGAGACATGGATTATTATTGCCTTAAAATCCTTGTTCAACTGAACTGAGATTCATTACACTGATGGAGTCAAGATGAACTCAGAAATCAGGAAGATATGGGATACATGAAAGTCTGGTAGAGTGTGAGAGATCATTTATATTGGAGGAGAGAGAAGTAGTAAATTGGGGAAGAGAATAGAAGGGGAATTCATTGATTTCACAGTTGAATCACACAACAAAATCACACAACAAAACTATTTATTTTTGAAAAAGAGATTTATTTATTCACTATAATTCCAAAAACCATTGTAAAGACTCATGGTTATATTTTATGGAGGGTGAGTCCTGCTTAATACCAGAAGAAACAATTGCTAACTAGAGCTATCCTAATTAATTCTCCATTACTGAAAATATCCAGTAATTCTGGATGACCAACTCTCAGGTAGGGAACTCCCCCATCCTTGATCATCTCTTAGCCTGGTTGCTATACTTCCATTTCCATTGCTGTAACTATTATTTTGGTACTTTTATTAAAGCCCTCAAATCTCCTTGCTTAGGATGATATGTGCTCAACAACAATTCCTTATAGGTAGTAGACATCTGATTCAGTTGCCATGTCCTGCATGCTTCATTCTGGACTTTTACTCTATATTATCTCAATATGACATTTGTCACTTTCTTTGTGTAAATTTAGTTACCTTAAGATATAAACAACAAAAATGTATTTTTATTCTGGACTTTTACTCTATATTATCTCAATGTGACATTTGTCACTTTCTTTGTGTAAATATAGTTACCTTAAGATACAAACAACAAAAATGTATTTTTACGTTGGAATTCCCTATGACTATACTAACAAAACAGTTGGATAAATTAATTGATTTCTGACCTTGCAGATACTGCAGGATGCCTCAGGGACACTTAACCAATTCTAAAGTTTCTTCATTTTAAGGTGAAAAATAAAAATTTAATCAAGGTTTTTTTTATTGGGTGGTTGATAGACTTGAGAGAATTTTCAGAGGAATTCTATCCTTCTAGGAGGCTGGAAGACTCAATAAAATGTTTTAGGTTATCACTTTCTCCCCTAGCTTGAGGCGTTTCTTCTCTTCCACTGACACGCCATGCTTAGTTTATTTTTCTCACTACCAGCTTTTATCTGAATTTTCTCTGCATATGAATGTTTCCTCCATGCTATCCTTTTAAGTGTTCATTCCTGTTTTATACTCCTAAAAGTTACTATTTTGCCTCCAGAAATGAACCAATTCTTTTTCTTCTCTTTCTTTCTCTCTCCACATATATATATATAGAGAGAGAGATAGAGAGTATATATATATATATATACACACATGGTATACACAATAAATATGTTTTTATATATAAATACATAATATTAAATATGTATTTATATATACAATTATATATAATGTACAAATGTACATATATATAACATACAAACGTGTATATATATGTATAAATATACATATAGGGAGTGTATATGTAGAGATTGTATTTATATACTATATGTGTATTTGTATATGTAAATACATATGTATTTCTCTTTATATCATGTTAGGATATATATATGTATGTATGTATGTATAAATTATTATATATGATTATATCCTGGCAGAAAATGGTGCTTAAAAACTTTTGTTGAGGGGCACCTGGGTGGTTCAGTCAGTTAAGTGTCTGACTCAGTTTCAGTTCAGGTAATGATCTCAGGGTTGTGAGATCAAGTCCCACATTGGGGTTTGGGCTAGGCGTGAAGCCCACTTAAGATTCTCTCTCTCCCTCTTCCCCTCCCCTCCAAAATATAAACATAAAAATACTTGTTAATGGAGGCAGACCATGTCCTTGACTATTTATAATTTTACTAAAAACAAACTATATCTCATATCTTATTATTCTAAGACAAAACTTTGTATGTCATTTCTCTACTTATGTCTTATGACCCAGCTTGAGGAGTCAGCATGTATCACCATATCCCTAGATGGTGTGCCAAATTGGTCAAGAAGATCTTAACTTCCTTCATGCCTTTAGCAGAGATCTCATTCCAAAGCTAAATGGTTGTCCTACTATTCCTGAATAAGCACAGGGCAAGTCAAAATAGAAGTCTTATCTTGGAAAATGTCCCTAAGTCCCATAAGATTGGCACCTAATAAAGCAGCTTACATATTATAGCCAATATCTATCACAATGACTAATGAACCATACACAGCTCACTCATTACCTACTCAAATGAGGCTGCCAGTTGTAATTTCTGTTCTTTCACCTTGTAGCTCAAACTGGCATATAGCACTATGAGTCTCCTGGGCAAATAACTTTGTTTAATTCATTAATCCCCCTCCTGAACAATGTTGTTCATCCTCCAACTGAACTATGAGCAAATAACCTGGGACTGAAAGACCTTCCACAGAGCTCCTCTGCTCTTTCTCAGCCTGGCACATATAACAAAGGTTTATGGTGCACATATGAGACTGTTTATTGAGTGTTATAGGGAGAACATTTTCAATGTAACCTGATAGGGAGACTAATATAGTAAATACGTTTAGCTTGATGTGGTCACCAAATCATGTGTGTTATCAGGAAAATAATTCTATAACTTCCTTGTAAAGAATGAAAAGATACACATATTCTTTAGTTCTTTCTTAGGGAGTTTGAAATTAGTACATGAAAATCCACATAACTTATCAGTGTGTAGGTTAACATAACTTGAGAACTGGTCTATAATACACACTGGGGTATTTAAATCATTTAAAACATTGCTTGGCAAATGGTTACATTGGCTTAACAAATTGGGATTTCTTATTAGTTTCAGTATTGCTTTTGGCTCCAGGCTCCTCGACCACCCCCTTTACTCCCAATTTCAAACTGGATAATACCACCTTGGACATATTGAAAAGGTTGTGTAGTGGAAGTAGAGGGTAGGATAAGATAAACTATTGTGGCATATTAAGTGTTTGAAAGTATATTTTAAAAACTATCTTTGAATAGTATAGACTATGCCTGATCTGAACTTAATTTCACTTTTCTGGAATTCTTGAAACATTAATTTGGATCACATATTAAGAGGAAGTTGTGGACAATGGAGTCCTGCTTTTCCTAAGGGATGGAATAGCCATCTATGAGCAAGTCATACAGAAAGTCTCTAAATATGGCCTGCCCTGAGGACACTCAACCACAGAGATGGGACTTGGCAATGACAACCATCCCATTATCAACCAAGCCAGGTTCTGACATCAGCAAGTCAATGCGGTCAACCATAATTGGAGACTTTCTAGAGTACTGAAAGGAAAGAATTTTAGTTTAGAGGGGATCTTTAGAAATCATGGTGTCCAGACCTTTTATCTTGTAGATATGGAAATATAAGCTTAATGACATTAAGTAATGCCCAAAGCCAGAAAACTAGATGAAATACATGTAAGAATCTTTAAAAAATGTTAATTAGTTTGAAGTAAGCTTTTCTGGGACTGGAGTTCAGACCTCTTAATGACAATATACTGATTTTCCTTACATAACAGAGTATCCAAGGATTAGAAGGCAAATGATTTCTGAGACATAACACAACATGGCTTTCTCTTATTTTTCCCCATGTGTCCTACTTAGATATTCTACTAAAATCAACAATCAGCTTAATGTATATCATAGTACCGTTAATCATACATTAGCCACAAGAAAGTGTAGAAAGAATCATACTCCTGGAAGGCTAAAAATCTTAAAAAAAGAAATAGATTTTTAAAATTATAGGGCAAAAGTCTGTGGGATTAAATTATTCAACCTACTCAGCATCTTGTAAAGACATGGACATATACTGAAAGGCAGCTGGAAGGAAAGTAGACAAATAGAGATGTACCTGGAGGAATTTGTAGAAAGTGAGTATGTAATGATGGTCTGAAGAGAGTAAAATATGCCATTAACCTTTTAAATAGCTGACAGAAGAGAGGAAAAAATACATGAAAGGTTTATTTTAAATTCAGAGTACTTTGGCCATTTAAGCACAGAAGGAAAACAGATGGGTAGAGGAACTTGAAGGCTTTGAATAGTGATTCTTCTCTCTCTCTCTCTTTTTTTTTTTTTTTAGGTTAGACTGTTTGGGGAAAGTGGTAAACTTGTATGAAGAGTTTATACGCTTGGGATGTTTAATACAATGATTTTCACTGTTACTCCTCAATCAAAAGCTAATCAAGAAAATAGTGGAGGCTGTGCAATGCACATAGCTGTGGTTGGATTTGTTGAAGTATACAACAGGTTAGACAAGGAGAAGGAGACAGATTCCACTGGATCATAAGTGAACAGATTGAATGCTATGTGTATAGTAAAGATTCAGCTTTCCAGGTGGGCCATGGAGGTAATCTGCATGGCTTATTGCACAGAGATGGTGGTGGTGGTGCATGTGAGGGATGTAGTTGGGAGAACAATGGAGAAGATGGCTAGACCTTAAGTCTCTTTGTCAACACTCTTAAAAAAAAACACATTCAGGAAGTTAGACTTCTGAGTAAGGAACTTGGTAGACCCTCTACTCAACCAAAATAGCGATTTAAATAGTGAAGATTATTTTAAAGCAATCACTTAAAATCCAAATTTGCTTACATGGAGAAACATTCATCCAAGGAAATCTACTAAATCCTTAATTATTTGTTTGTTTGTTTTTTAATAAATTATTTAAATTTTAAATTTTTTAAATAATTTTTGACCTCTCTCTATGCCTAGCATATCCCCAATCTGGGTATGTAAGTATTACTAATAAATTTCATGTTTGTTTAAAAAAAAACTGGAGTACCCTCCCAATTATAATTCATTATATCATATAAGGAGAATATGGGAGGGTAGGGGAAAAATAAAGGTGGGATACAAGATATAAGGAAGAAAAAAAATAAGGAGAAAAGGCAGAAACCCAACTTATAGCTATTTAGAAATTTTCAAGTTTCAAGTCACAAAACACTTCAAAACTCTTTGTTCTTAGGTATGTGTCTCTACTGTGGTCTTCTCTGAAAAAGAAGGTCTGACCTGCTTCTTTCATACTTATTTTAAATTGCCTCACTGATAAGAACTATTCCTAGGGGTATTGCTGATCTTTTCTAATTTACTACTGAAGATCAACTTAGCCAAAATATCTGAATCATCCAAAGCTTATTTTTAATGCCTATGCATCTTTCACATTCTGTATCCTCTTGTCTTTTTTCTGTCCCTGGCCCCAGATGCCCACTACACTGTAGCAGCCTAACCTCCATCATTTAGAGCCACCACTGAACTACTAGACATTTTTTCAGGTCTTAGTTTTTCTGTTCTTAATCCAAATATGCCTGTTTTCTTATATTTGTTGTACTCATGTTGCCCTTTGGGGGATTAGTGGACCCCAGACAAATGAAGTGCAGACCACTCTGGTCTTCAGATAGTTGTTGATGTACCTCTAACATCTAATGGTGTGGTTTGAATATATTTCAGAAGATATATTTCAGATGGAGAAAACCCTTTCCACCCCACCCCTCCCACTAGGAAGGTGGCCTCCTGCGATATTCAGGAGTAGGTGGTTTCTGGAATTTTTGTGGTTGTTAAAATTTAAAGAAGAAATGAAAAAATATATATGTAGATGGATGAATATAAATTATATATAATATATATAATATATATATAAACTATAAATCCATACATGAGATATTTATGGAATTTATATACACCCATATTTTATATATATATATATATGTGTATATATATATATATATATGAAATTATATATATCCCTAAATGCCTGGATTTAATGATACAGCTTTTAAAAGCATATCTAGGATCTCTACAAAAATTAGGTATAACTTAACTAAGGGGTTATTAACTATACAAACCTTAAAGAGTTCCCCTTTTGCTCAGGTGAAGCTTTTGAACCTTTGGAGGGATAAATAATAGCTTAATAAAAGAAGAGAGGAATAGTAGCAGGATATTTTTGTGTATAGATCAGCAGTCTACCTGCTTCTTGGGGCTCCAAGTGACCCCTCTGCAGTACAGATCAATGCAGGGCTAATAAATGTTTTATATACACCCCAGTGGAAGAACAAACCCTAGCCCCAGCACAGCAAGCAACCTTTAGAATCTGAGGCTGTGGACATTTACAAGCTGAGTCGAAGTCCCTGGATGACCAATAGGAGATTCCACGTGATGAAGTACGTTTAGTAGCTGGCAGTCTCCTCCCAACATTCTTTGTGGTTGTGTGTAATTGTCATGCTCAACCTGTATATTCTATTTCTCTCATAGCATACAGAATGCTCAGTATAGACTGACCATTTTTTTAAAAAATATGTCAATGTTAAAGAAAAGTTGAAGGAGCAGTGCAAACAATTCTGTTCACTGAGCTCTCCCAATCGTTAGAAATTTACTGCATATATAATATACATATATATGACATATAAATATATAAAATATACTATATATAGTATACATACACACATACACATATAAAGAAGTCAGGGCTTCTTTCCATAGAATATATAATATGCTCTGGCATTAATCTAACTACTGAAGTTTCTTGCCATCAATTTACCTCTCCCCTACTCCCTCAAGTTTTAAGAATAGAAAATAAAATGCACTATGAGGCTTCAAGCTGTAATTTCCACTGAAACTGTTGAAATTATAAATTGAAAGTGGGAACCAAAAGTTGAAATTACAACTTTTCTCACCCAGGTACCTTATATTTTTAGATAATGGATATTTCTGCCAACTCCACCAACACCAAATTTGTACACAATTGGCATTAAAAATAACTTTTTTCCCCTTTATATAAAGAAACAGACAAGAACAAGGACTAAGTTCAAAACTGTTACTACTTTCAAAAATCATTGTGAGCACAAACATAGTTAAAAAAGGAATCAATAACAAGAAACACCCCCTGTATCAAATAGTTATTCATTTACCGCATGGGAGATGGTCTAAGTAGATGTTTCTTTATTATTTTTGGTTTAGGGAAATCCTCTCTTAATGACAGTGTAAGATGAAAAAAGGAGATATCAAATGTAAATGATTTGAAAGAATATTTTTTTTTAAAATTTTATTTATTTATTTGACAGAGAGAGATCACAGTAGACAGAGAGGCAGGCAGAGAGAGAAAGAGGGGAGCAGGCTCCCTGCTGAGCAGAGAGCCCGATGGGGGACTCGATCCCAGGAGCCTGAAATCATGACCTGAGCCGAAGGCAGCGGCTTAACCCATTGAGCCACCCCGGGGCCCTTGAAAGAATATTTTTAAAGGAACTATTTTAAACCTCATAATAGATCTAATATGAGTATCATTTACTCACTAAAGACGACAATACTTTTAAAATCATGATTGCAGAGAGCCTTTAACAACACAATAGAAATATTCTATCACTTGAAATGTTTTGTTTTAGTTAACATTCTAGCAAGTATTCCCCAAAACTGGGCTACACAGGAGGTTGAGAATGAAGCCACTCCAGTATAAATTATAATTATACTTTGATTATGGGTAAACTGATCAAAGGACACATTATATTAAAAATGGTAACAAAAGGACATTGGAGAACATCCATATTTAAAAGATTGGCATAGGTAGAGATAGACCCCAAAATAATCATACTAAAATGTAATATGATATGACACAGAAAAGGGATATACAAAGTTGGGATTCATAGGTGTCTAGAAGATAAATGAAAGCCTATGTTAACACAAAGACTTGTATGTGATGTTCATAGAAACATTCATATTAGCAAAATAAATGTGGAAACAACCGAAATGTCCATGAGTTAGCGAATGTATACACTCAATGCTGTATCCATACAACAGAATACTATTCAGTAATAAAAAGAACAGAGAATGATGCATGCTTCTACATGAGGAGACTCCTGCCCATATATAGCTGAAATAAATCAATCATGAGACCACTTACTATATGAATCAACTTATATAAAATGTTCAGAAAAGGCAAATGTATATATAGAGAAAGTACACGGGTAGTTGCCTCAGGTCAGAGGTAGAAATAAGGAGTGGGTGCTAATGATTCCTTTTGGAGTGATAAAATTATTCTAAAACTGGATCATAGTGTTGCTGGGCAACTCTCTGAACTTACAGAAATGATTAAACCACACACGTTGAATAAGTCAATATTGTAATATACATGTTATAATCCACAAAGTGGAAATAAGTTCAGTTGGGATTCAAAAGAGAGAAAAGTCAGTTGTTGTTACAGGCAGACTCCATGGAAGAGAAGGTATTTCAGAGATATTTGAAAACTTAGGTATGATTTCATTTTATGTATTCATTTATCGTAACTATCTCTTTATGAAAAGAACAGAAATAAAAGTTATATTTGAAATTGAATTAAATATCAATATAATATGAGAGATAAATATCTAATTATAAGGGATGAGGTAAATAAAAACTATTAAAATATCTAAATTTCAGTTGCAAATCTTTGCCTTTGGATTATAGGATCCTAAGGACAATGTGGGACATCACAAGTATATATAATTCTCATTGTCTAAGTAGGGCAGGACTTGGTTATGTAAAGTTGTGAAGGATTAACAATCATAAAAACTGATGCAATTCATAATGGCATCCAACTTCTCAAGAACAAGACTGGAAGCCAGAAGATAGCAGATTGAATTTCTTTAAAATTCAGGGAAGAGACAACATACCTAGCTAAAGTATGAATAAAGTATGTTAGAGGGGCACCTGGATGGTTCAGTCGGTAAAGGTCTGCTTTTGGCTCAGGTCATGATCCCAGGTTCCTGGGATTGAGCCCCATCTGGGGTTCCCTGCTCAGCTAGGAGACTGTTTCTCCCTCTCCTTCTACCTCTGCCCCCCTCCCCCTGCTTATGCTATCTCTGTCAAAATAAATAAAACCTTAAAAAAAAAGTCTGTTAGAACTTTTTTTTTTTTAAATTTTACCCCAGTGATGTGTCTTTTCTTAAAGAGCTACTAGAGTTTCTAATTCGGAAATGTGAACTCAAGCCAAGAAAGAAAAAGATAAGTTGTCCAGGAAATATAATGTAACACAACACAGAGATTGCAGATTTAAACAACCAGATAAACAATTGTGCACATGGACCAGCAGCCAGCAACTGAATAGTGAGGGTAGCTTTGAGCAGAATAAGGTCCTAAGGAGGGAGATCACTCCCTAAAAGGGAGGGCAGGAAGGAGAGAGAAATTTCAGAGATAGAAATATCTGGAGTTGTGTTCAAGTATACAGAAAACTGATGGTTGACCTAAAAATAATATAATCACTGACTCTTGATTTAACAAAGCAGGAAATAGAGAAAAAGAGAATGTGGAAAAGGGAAGCAGAATGTGATGGAACAAATGTAAGAAAGCTGAGTTATCAACTGCCAAAAAGGAAGTCATCAAATAACCTCCAAACTTGACAATCAAGAAATAGCAGTGTGTATGGGGTAACCAGGTGATAGGTATTACGGCGGGCATGTGATGTGATGGGCACTGGGTGTTATACGCAACTAATGAATTATTGAGCACTACATTGAAAACTAATGATGTACTCTACATTGGCTAAATGAACTTAACAAAAAGAAAAAAGAAAAAAAAAGAAATAGTATTAACATCTATTTAATGACATAGAGGTGAGGATTAGAAAAACATATCTAAGAGCATTGAAAGTCATTTTTTGAGACCTGAATTTGGACAACAGGGAGAATTGAGCAGCTGTGTATTTTACTATATGACTAATAGTGCTATTTAACTTTACTTTACATCAGATATATAATTTTCTTTGATATAAATAAAAATTAATTATAAGGAATTAAAAGTACTCTATAAGAAATCTCAGTTTTGTTAACTGTATTGCAAGCAAAAGATGCATTGACAGTATGGATCAGCTGTGTTCATTAACATTTGTGTAAAACTTCCACACCAATACTAATAATGGAAAATCAAACAGGAAAATAGCTTAGCATTACAAGAATTGACACTGTTTCATTTAAATAAGTGAGAAATTTATGGATGGACAAGAATAAATTCCACTATATTTTAATGATACAGAATATACTCTCAATAATAATATGACCTTAAAATTATATAAGCTACATAGTTAAACAACAAACATATATATGTTTATATATACATTCATATATTTCTATATGACACAGATAAAGACATAGAGTAATTTACTGAGAGAGCTTCATTAAAACCCTGTGATGTGACCTGGGATAAGAATTTGGGTACTATCAGGGATATAAAATCCAACTTAGAGAGGCTGAAGATCCCTATTAAATGGACCCTAATGATCAGGATATAATCTACACTTATGTCTGGGTTTTTCTACTTATATCAAGTTCATAGATCTTCTACCTTAATATCAAATAGGAAAAGTGAATTGTATCTAAAAATTTTTAAATGATTAAACTATAAAAGATGTAGCATAACTTGCTTTGAAATTTATTTTTTTCTCTGATGTTATAAGAGATATCTGGTCTGCAGAGAAAGAGAATTTCAGTATTTTATCCTGTTGGTGCTACAAATTTAAATAAAAGTACAGACATTTTATTTTACCAATTTCATATTGCTTATTATTACTAAGATGCATTCTTTTGTATTTTATATAGGTCATACAGTCTCATTTATAAATGTTGAAAATACAGAGGAGAATGGTTTCCATGACGTATATAATTGACTTTGTGTTTCTTTGGAAAAAAAGTAAAGAAATAATGTTCACAGCTTAAAAACAAACAAACAAGGAAACACACTGTAGGACAGTTCTTTACTCCTTTCCACATCTCTCTTCTGAAACAACCACCACAAAAATCATCCACTATTGTACATTTCACACACACACACACACATACACTTTATGTTTTAGTTAAAGCAAGAAGAAAAGATGAAACTCTCACTTCATTCCCATTCTTTGTAGTACAACATCCCAATGATATTTCATATTTTTCTGTATGCTTGTGTTTGTCAAGAGGTTTAGCTGAAGCATTTGTTATATAAACTTGTTCCCGCCAGATTAAACAATTCTATTAAATATTGGAGATGACACATGCTACATTTATTTAAGAAATAAGTGATGGTTATACATACCATAAAAAAGAAAACTTGATCAACCATTCTCCTAAAGCATATCTATAAATAAATATGTATCTATCTTTCAAAAGTGAGAACTCCAATATCACATAGATAACAACTTCCAGAGTTTGAATTTGTATCTCCTACACAAAATACTCAAGTATATGATCAACATACATATATTAAGAATGTTTTGGGTGCACCTGAGTGGCTCAGGTGGTTAAGCATCTGCCTTTGCTTCTGGTTGTGATCTCAGGATCCTGGGATCCAGCCCTGAGTCATAGCTGGGCTCCCTGCTCAGCAGGAAAGCTGCTTCTCCCTCTCCCTCTGCTGCTCCCCACACCACTCATGCTCTCTCTCTCTCAAATAAATAAAAAAAAGTTTTTTAAAGAGTTTTTTTGTTTTGCACTTTAGAATTAAACAGAAGATAATGTCATATATCTAAGATATATATTTCTTATCAGATTAAAACTTTCAAGGATACCCACTGTCTTCTTGTCAGGACAATCTTTTTCCTGCTGGAACATCCTTTTCTGATTCATATCAACTACTTAAACATTTCAAAACAAACATATTAAAACAAAACATTTTTATTAAAGGCAAATCCATGCACCTGGCCAAAAGATATTTTCATTCAAAGGGAAAATTATTATTTTATGCTACTTGTATTGTCTCAGAAAGCAAACACAAATATTGTTACCATAACAACATCTGTGCTCCTGATTTATTTATTATTAGCTTTTTAGTAAATACTGTAAAATGAGCACAGTAGTTAGATTTATATCTCCAAAGAGTAATAAACAGGAGACAATTAACTGGTAATTATTTCCACCTGCTGAACTCTATTTTGCGGCAATTTGATTAATTAACAGCAAAGATCTGTCATCATTAGATCTGGAGACTTTTACTTTTCTTTTTCAAAACACCAAAATACTGTTAACATTAGTTTGGAGTAGAGTCTTCTGTCCATTTTCTGGGTCGTTGCTCCTGAACTCATTACCCACATAATTGGAAAATGTGGCTACCGTTAATCAATGTGAAAATGTGGTTTCCTTTGAAATGTTTACAGTAATTTTGAAAAATGGAAAATGTATTAAAAAAAAAGAGGAAAGTAGCATTTGAGATGGTTATACCAAATGTTTTTGACTTATTATGCATGGATGGAGGTACTTTTATTAAAATCAAATATATATTTTTTTAATATATTTTTTTATTTCTTTTCAGCGTAACAGAATTCAAATATATTTTTTTAAATCAGTAAACTCTATCATGAAACAAATATTAAAAAAATAAAATGCATTTTTTGGAAGGAAATTTAGCAATGTATTGAAATTTGCTTTTATCCTGCATGGATTTTAATCTTGCTTTTTTTGTTATATGAATGGTACAAGGCAGTCTTTTAGGTCAATTAGATCTGGAGTTCCTCTTGATTTAAGATTGTGTAGAAACTAATAGTTGTCTCTTGGCTTGCCTTTCTTTCTTCACAGATTAATGCATTGCAATACTGTATGAACTTCCTAATCAGAGCATACAACTGGGGCCTCTCCTATCTTTAATCTTCATTATGTATGTTAGGCAATAAACAAAGGCCAGCATGAATGTTGAAAAGTAACAAAAATGCAAAGGATTGTTTCTTCTTAAAAAATTCATGAACATGCTGGCACAGTAGCCCAACTGTGAGTGTTAGGAAATTTCATATATTTCATAAATCCAAATTGACAAGTTCAATCTCACAAATGCTATGTGAATCAAGTCGAAGGAATTCATCATGCTTTCCATGTCATTGGGAGAGAAAAAAATCATACCCTGAAAAGGTAGAAACTATACTGTAATGAGCATTTGCATTTCTGAAAGCTTAATTTCCTTACTTTTGGATTCAGAGCATAAAACTTGCCTTTTGTCATAAGTGCTGGCTGGAGGAGAGGAAGCATAGATTTCTCCAATCCTTCTTATGATTTAGTTGCTATATTTTATCAGAATTATGCCCTGCTTACCACAAGTACGCCATTTTGATATGTATTTAGCTAGCCTTCTGGGAGGACAGTTCAGGAGACTGAAGGGAAATAACCCATAGCACAGGTGTGTTGTAGGTGTGATGCAATCTTGTAATCTCAAACAAGCATGAGACAATTTTTCAAATAAATTAAAATATATAGAAGGGCCACATGCACCCCAGTGTTCATAGCAGCAATGTCCATGATAGTCAAACTGTGGAAGGAGCCAAGATGCCCTTCAACAGATGACTGGATAAGGAAGATGTGGTCCACATATACAATGGAATATTATTCAGCCATCAGAATTGATGAATACCCATTTGCATTGACATGGACAAACTGGAGTTCATCCATGTTAAGTGAAGTAAGTCAAACAGAAAAACAATTACCATATACTTTCACTCATATGTGGAACATAAGCAATAGCACAGAGGACTAGAGGGGAAGGGAGGAAAATCTGAAGGGGGAGAAATCAGAAAGGGAGATGAACCATGAGGATAATTTAAAAGTGATCATTTTAAGCCAACCACCTCCAGATAGTGTCATCCTGTTCTTCATTTTCTCCTAAACGAGGAATGTTCAGAACTGAATAAATGTTTAAATTTAATGTGATTACCTCCCAATAAAGGAAGTGATGGTATTGTTATCTGAATTTGCAATATGCATACATAAACCATTTAAGTCACAATTTAAAGAGAAATGAACAAGCGATGAGGTTAAATGTTCCTGAATTTCACAGATCGATTGTTGGAAAACTTTCCTGAAGCTTCCTGAAGCTAATTTCTGAACCAAAAAGAATTAGTCACTAATTTATTTTGGACATTAACTTTCCAAAACGGATCTGGGCCCATCTAAAATTAGAGTCCCCTCTCTTCCACCACCCTTCCTCCCTGCCTTATTTTTGCTTATTTGTGTCAGTTATCACTCTTTCTCCAAATGTTTATTTCTTTCAATGATATCATATTCAGGATTTTTAAAAATTTATTTTCTGCAAAGAAGTAGGAGAATAGGGAAGAGGGGAAAGAGAAAGGGGGAAAGAGAAGGAAAGGAAGGTCCTTAGGTACCTAAGCAATAGGGTCTTTAGTGTTTGAAAGTGTAGGATGTGGGTTCTAACCACTTGGGCTTAAATCCAGATGTTGCTGGGTTAGAGATGCCTAATCTCTGGAAAATTACTTATCTCAGTCTGTGGCTCAGTTTCCACATATGAAAAAGTCATTTAAAAAAAAGAAGAAGAAGAAAAAGGAGTTAATTATCTACTTTTTGAACTTTCTGTGAAAATAATATGAATTAATTACATTCAAACTTCTTATCACAAAATCTGGTATATAATAAACTCAGTAACTCTTAGCTCTTAAGCAACAGTGACTCCATAGTCCTTACAACTAACCTTGGTCAGGTTTAAATCTAAACCAAACTGAATTCAAAACTGCTTATTCCATAAGGAAATAAGCCATCGGATATTAACACACTTTGTTGCTGTGGAATCTGGGCCCAAGATGAAGCAGTTTTAATTTAGTAGACATATTCTAAACTCATAACTTAATTAAATTCAGTACTCAAGGTTCCTGGATGACACATCTGGAAAAAATGGAATTCTTTGGCACAGAAACCATTTCACATACAGTAATGCCTGATTCGTGATACTGTTTGGCCTCACAGTTGATGTTGTGATAGAACAATCCAGATGTGCAGCAAGCCCTAAGTCCAATGCAGTCTTGCTAATGCACACAGTGATGGAGCCAGTCCGGGTGATGTTATGGATAACCAGAACAGAAGAGTGAGACAATGCAGATGGTGAGCCAGATTGTATGTCTGCAGAATAAAAATGACTGCAGAACCTATATGCTTGGCAGTTGTGTTCTGTGGCCTTTCCATAATATTTTAACAAGGTGGTTGTGAATAAGCTAAGCAGAAGTAATCCATATCTACCAGGTGCACCCACATCTGAGATTGGAAATTTAATCTGAACAAGAAAACATTTTTGGTGGGAAAATGCCAGCAGAGCTTTGGGAGTGGGTTGAACAGCAGGTATCTCTGGAACCACCAAAATGTTAAGGACTTTTGATGTCCTACTTCAAAGTCCACCTGTGGTGGGACTTGAAAAACTTAAAATTCTCTTTGTTTCAGTTTTCTCCTCTGTGAGAAGTGGATGGCATTGTACCTGGACACAGAGGTAGTACAAGAATTTAACGAGTCTCTGTATGTAAAACTACTTAGGATGATGCATGGCATGTGATAAACTCCATATGATATCCAGAGCAGATACAAAATGCACATGAAGTATGTGGAGATTAGGAAGAATGGAGATGTAAAATCTACCCTCTGGTTTGTACTAAGAACTCGGCATAATATAGTATCTAACTCTGTTTCCTGGTCCCACCCTGCCAAATCAGGCCTACATTATGATTTCCATAGGTCCTTCCTCCACAATTAAAAAGAAATTATAAAAAATAAATTATATAAGTATAGTTATATAATATATATACATATTATATAATTATAATTTTTTTTTAAAAAAATATGCTTTATGAGAATATTGATAGAAAGGCTAATATAGTAATATGGATGAAAACATTGTTTTTCAACCTAAAAGTTCAGCTTCTTTTTCTCACTGATTTTAAAAGGAATTAAAACGTGTTTGTTAGTCCCTGAAAGTACTGTGGGCCCTCGCCACTGTGCCTACTGGAGAAGTCAACTCTGTACCAAATACTACCATTGCCATTTAACCATTGAAAATCAGAAAGGTTAAGAAACTAAATGCAGATTTACATATTTACTTATGTATTTATTTAAAACATTTTATTCACTTATTTGAGAGAGACAGAGTGAGCAAGAGAGAGAACATTAAGTGAGGGGAGGGAAAGAAGGAGAGGGAGAAATTAACTCCCTGCTGAGCAGGGAGCCCAGTGCTGGCTGGATCCCAGGACACCAGGGTCATGACCTGAGCCAAAGATAGACTCTTAACCAACTGAGCCACCCAGGCATCCCAAGACTTAAATATTTAATATGTGGTGGAACCAAGATTTTAAACTTGAATTGAATTCTAAAGTTCATGTTCTTTTTCTCTTCTCACTGAGTGCTTCCCAAGGGGAGTTGTATCTGAAATCGTCCATGTTTGTCTTTGACCACTGTCCCTCATTCCTCTCCCAGGGCCATCTTCTTCCTGTTGGCTGTCTGTTGCTGGCATCCCACTTCCTTCTTCCTGTTTCTGATCTCTTCCTTTAACATCTCACCCAAATGTCCTTCTTTTCCCAGTAACAAAACTTTCATTCTCTCCTAGTTAGTAGGTACTGATTTTTTTTCAAAACAATCTAGTAGATTACATTCTACAAAGATATTAATGACTTCATAAAGACACATGTTCCTCATTGAAAAATAGTCTCATTAATAACAGAAGAATCCTGAAGTCGAAGGATTTTTAGGTAAAAGATTGCTTTTATAGTAGTAGTATTCTACTCAAGCTGCCATAACAAAGTACTATAAAATGGGTGGCTTCCACAACAAATTCCACAATCAAATTGTTGGCAGAGTTCATTCATATCTACTGATGGCTCTGAGAAAAGGATCTGTTATAGGCTTTTCTTCTTAGCCTTTGGATAACTATCTTTTCTCTGTGTCACTTCACATCATTTTCCCTCTATGTGTGTCTACAAATCCATTTTTCCCTTTTTGTATAATGGGAAGTCATATTGGATTAGGGTCCATCCTATTGACCTCATTTTAACCTGATTACATCTGTAAAGAGCTGGTCTTTTGCCTTTGACAAAAGAATCCCCTTATGCCTTTGACATAAGAATTTGGGATGACCCTATTCAACCCATAACAAAATGTTACAGATTGAAATATAATAAAACCAATTGTGGAGAAAGTTTGATTAGAATACTGAGCCTGGGTGGCTCAGTATGTGAAGTATCGGACTCATGAGTCTGGCTCGGAATCAGCACCCACTCCAGGCTGGGCATGGAGCCAGCATAAGATTCTCTCTCTCCCTCTGTCCCTTCCCTTCCCTGGCACCTCCTCATGTGCACTCACTATCTCTCTCTTCAAAAAAAAAAAAAGAAAAAGAAAAAGAAAAAAAGGTCTTTTCTAACCTCCCTAATACCACTTTGTAAAAAAAAGGTCCCCTCATTCCCATAGGCAATGCATTCATTCAGACCCATACCCAGATTGCCATAAAAGATACTTTCTTGTCTTTTTGTTTAACTCTATCACCACCTTTTATCAATAGATAAGCACCTATTAATACCCTTAAGCAATAGATAATAATGCACCTAAACCAGAATTTTACAACCTTGACAATATTGGGATCTGGGGCCAGAAACATTTTAATTGTTGTCCTGTGCATTGCAATATATTTAACCACATTTTTGGCCTCTGATGACCAGTTGCCAGGAGTATCCCTTCCCTGCACCCCTCCCCCCAAGTTCTGACAACAAAAGTCTTCTGCAAATATTACAAATGTCTTCTGAAGGAAGGAGGGGCAAAATCACCCCCCGGTGAGAACCACTGCTTTAAACAAATACAACTGAAATACTTAGGCCAACAAGGTTGTAACAGCTACTTTATAGAAAAATTTTAATAGTTAATAATGATAAACTTAAAAGAATTTTAAGATCTTTTAGAACAAAATTCTTTTTTCCTTTAAAACAAAGTAGGAGGGATGTCTGAGTGGCTCAGATATTTAAGCATCTGCCTTCAGCTCAGGTTGTGATCCCAGGGTCCTGAGATGGAGCCCCACATTGGGCTCCCTGCTCAGCAGTCTGCTTTCCCCTCTGCCTCTCTCCCCTGCTCATGCTCTCTCTCTCTCTCAAATGAATAAATAAACTCTTTAAAGAAACAAATAAATTAATGAGACAAAGTAGGAGCTAAAAGAGATTGACCATTACCACTTAGTAATGAAGGCAAGGACAGAGACTTTGTGTTAATTAAACAAAAAAGCCGGCTGAAAGTAATGATTGATAAAGTGGGAATTATCTCTTGGCCTTGCTCCTTACACTGGGAGGCTAAATTATCTGCCTCTTTGCATCTCAATGATCTTTTAGAAATTGCATATGCTTGTAGCCTGGATAAACAATTCATTAGAATGTATTTGTTTGTGTGAAGTGTCAAGGAAATTGTACCATTTTGGAAGCCAAAAGGCCTTAGGTCCCTTGCTTCTGTCCCCTGTCTGTCATCATTTATGACATTTATTTTTACTTGCATCCATTCATGTGTTCATTCATTCACTCATTCATTCATTCATCAAATGTGGTCAGTATCTACTGAATACCAGATGCTATGCTTGACATCATGAAAGCCAAGTCATTATAGCTATTGATACATTTGTTATGTGCTATTATTTAGGACAATAAAGAATGTAGAGAGATCTGAGAACTTGTCTAGTAAGATCACTAATGCTGCAGCAGTTGGTTCTGAGAAGAAGGAAATGTAACCCATGCTTATTCAATATGAGTGTAGGTCAAGATTTTTGTCTGATAATTGAGAGAACACTTTTGTTCCTGATGGACATGCATGAGTGTGGTTATGGCCTTGGTTGTCATAGGTAGCTGACTCACAACCACAGAGAGGATACGTCTTGGGTTAAGGAAATCAGAACTGCAGAGCAGAGAGATGAAAGGAAGCTTGGTACTAGATGGCATCATTTAGTAACCAGATACACCCTTTTCAGAAGCTTAAAATGCTGCTATTTTCTGATTCTATGTCAATTGTCTCTCTTTAAAAAAAATTGTATGTTTATAACTTGCTACTAAAAGCATCTATCCAATTCAGTCATCCTTAGACAAAGATAACTACTTGGAGGTGGTAATGTCTTTTTTTTTTTTTTTTTTACATTTCATGAAGCTCTTTATTGAAGCAGGCTAAACATCTTTTCTTGGTTGATGTGAAGAATTAAAAAGTTTATATGTGTCCTTTAGAGTAGAAACCACATTGAGGTGTTATGGGTGGAACTAATCCCTTTCTCATCCCCTATCAGAGCAGAATTCTGTAAGTTCTGTGCAGTTTTCTCTCACTAGTGTAAAATGAAGATGGACCTTTGAACTTGCCTGATAGACTTTAACCGCACCACACTGGTGGTCCAATCATTTTGATCCACAACTTATCATTTCCATATCTCTTCCATTAACACCTCAGCTCTCACACTTCAGAATGGTTTGGATTGTAGGTTTTCTCTGAGCTAAGGAATAGAAACTTTCTTTAGGAATAAAATGTGGGACGCCTGGGTAGCTCAGTCATTAAGCATCTGCCTTCGGCTCAGGACATGATCCCAGGGTCCTGGGATCAAGCCCCGTCCTGCTTAGCAGGAGACCTGCTTCTCCCTCTCCCACTCCTCCTGCTTGTGGTCCCTCTCTTGCTGTGTCTCTTGCTATCAAATAAAATCTTTAAAAAGTAAAATAAAAAATAAAAGTAAATAAAAATAAAAATAAAAATAAAATGCCTTTTTTTTTTGGCCTGGAAAATATTTCTTACAGATTAAAATTCAGAGACTTCAAGACTTTGAAGAAATTATAATGAAAAAAGATTCCTGCTTTTCCTTTATGTCTGGTCTGTCTTATGATAGCTGTGGAATTGATCCTGTCCCAAGCAGGACCCTGTGGGCCTCTATATGCTCATATGTTCCTGCTTTGTCTGTGTTCTTATCTTTCTTTCAATTCATCGTAGGAGTCTGTGAAAACTTCTTCCTCTCATCTTTCAGCCAACCTGATGAATGATTTTTCAAACATTTCCATATCATCCCTTTGCATCAATTTTCAAATCAGCAAGCTCTGCAAATGGTTTATTGTGATCAAATATATCAATGTAGAAGACTGCATTTGTTAGAAGAAGGTGTGAATTGTAAATTCCTGAAAAAATTGTCACATTTTTCATTGAAGGTATTTGTTGACAAAATACAAATGTCAATAAAACCAACCCCCAGGGTTTGTCTCTATAGAGTATGTATGGATGTATGTATGTATGTATCTATCTATCTATCTATCATCTATCATCTATCTATTGACTTATCTATCTAAATGTCTGAAAGAACCTTTAGCTCTCAGTCATCTCACTAAACCAGTATCAAGTGAGCTATGCTTTGCTATGTGCCTGATGGCAGTGTCCTTGATGTGTTGATGAGCAAACCAAAGATATAAAGTATGTTTGTGCTGTAAGTAGCTTTGAGTCTGGATAAAGAAATAATATTTGCAGATGTAATCATTTGTATGAAACATGATTCTGATTCAACAACCTGCATCTGATGAGGAATGAGGCAGTCAGGAAAAGGCTAGTGAAGAAGGAGGAATTAAAGCAGAGTCAGAAATGAAATGATAATTTCAAATGAGTAAGAAGGATTGCTGGTATTACTAATCAGAGTGGGGAAGTGGGAACCAGACAAGACAGACATTAGAATAAGCACAAGACGGATGCATAAAGATAAAAGTAATAATAATGAAAATGGAGATTTTTAGGGGTCCTGCTCCTGTGCCAATCTATAAGTCACTTTTCATATTGTATATCAGACAGAAAGGTTATATTATCCATAACTTTTCCACAATAAAAGATGTAGTTTTTCTAAAATGTAAATGATAATGTTCATTGTAAAAGAAGTGTACTCTCTATAAATACATAATATGTATATACATATGGAAATATACACTTTATATTTTATGTCTATGTGTAGATAGAAATATAAAATTACCTAAAGTCTCCCCCTTGTAATTACTTAGCATTCTTACACTCAATGTGTTCGTGCATCCTTGTAAAGTATAAACAATGTATAAACTCATTTATACTCAAGCAAACTTATGAACTTAACCAAATATGCACATGGAAGTGTGTGTGTGTGTGTGTGTGTGTGTAACTTTTGCAAAAGCAACATTTTTGGGGGGTTGGGGGGGACACAGTGCTGTAAGAGTGGTTTGATCTCCCTGCCCCACTCTAACCCTACTCCCTGCCCAGGTAATTTTTGTTAAAATCTCTGATGGATTACTTTTCACACCTCCCTTTATGTTCATGTAAACACACACACACACACACACAAACTCACAAACACACATACATGTAGAAGATAAGGGAAAATCATTTTAGATTTTACTAAAAGCCAATCATATACTATAAACACAACATCTTGCTGTAATATGTACACCTTGGAAATCTACTTCAGCTTCTACAGGTGAATTTCATATATTCATGGCTGTATTCAATGGTATGGATGAACCAGTTTTTAAAACCATTATCGTACTAATAGGTATTACATTGTTCTTTTTTTTTAAAAAATTGGTAAAAATAGTACTATGAAAAAAGATCCTTATATTTGAATTCTTTCATGTTGGTGATTTCTGTTTAAATATTAAACTATATACTGACAGATTATATTCCAAGAATATTTTAACAATTCATGTTGTCATTAGCCAGCAATATTTTACCATTTTTTAAAATTTCATTGAAGCTAATGTGTATAAATGAATATAGTATGATTATTCTAAGTTGCATTTCTCTGATTTTTTAGGGTTGTTCAACATATGTTGAACATCTGTTTGCTTAATTAATATTTACATGAATTTTATGTAATAAATATTCCTGTTTATTCATTAATCAATATTTATTTGTTAACCATCATTCAAAATCTTCAACTGATAGTGAATGTATTTCCTGTGTTGCTCATCTCTGAAAGACTTTTTCCCAGCCTACACAATACAGTATTGTTAACTAGTCACCCTGCCCATGTACTAGATCCTAAGAACTTACTTGGCTTACCTAAATGAAACTTTTTACCCTATGACCACCATTTCCCCAACCCACAGTTCCAGAGAAGGTGTAGCAGCTGAGGTCTACACTGGCAGAGACCATGGGTGGATGCTCCACCTCTGTGAGGTGTCTCCTGTCACAGTAGTGGTTAGGGCTACTATGTGCCTTGGTGGTGGAGGCTGTTGGGTTCTCCAATTCTTCTGTGGACCCATGGGGTAAAGCTCTAGTCTGGGGCATCCCTTTTCAACCCAGGTCCATTGTACAGACATGTAGAGAGCATCAGTGGAGCTGAAGTTCTGGGCTGGGGCAGAATTGCCAGGGGCCTGGAGCCTAGAATACAGGTGTACTTCTTCAGTGGTGGAGTTTTTGTCCGAGGCGTGGGCATAGGCAGATCACCCACAGCACTGGGGTCTGGGTCTCTGGGGCTGACTTTGGTTACTCAGCCCCAGAGAGCCATGAGATGCAGTATCAGCACATGCCTAGGGATCATGGCACAGCAGTAGCATGGCCCTGGAGATGGCTGGTCAACCTCCTGACCAAAGCCCCAGGGTTCAGGGTGCAGAGTGGCATCAATGTAGCCCTATGACTCAGGACCCAAAGGACATAGCGAAGCATCAGCATGGCCTCAGTAATAGGGAGTCAAAAGTGTGACTTAGTGCCCACGGAGGGCGGCACAATGCCATTGGCAGCTCTGGTCCTGTAAATGGCCAGAGGAGTCCTCATCTGCCGGGGGAGGGTCAACATCAACCAAGGCCCACGGTGACAGTTCTCACTGAAGCAAGAGCTCCAGCCTGGGGACTCCATGTAGTTTGTCAGCCAGACTCAACATTGGTGAAGACTAGAGGGGTGCTTAGTAGTAAAGACTCTGGATGTTCATGGCAGCAATGAATTTTTGTGCGGTGGTCCCATTCTCCTTTCCCCTAGGAGGTGAAATCCCTCCAAAGGGATCCTTCTTGGCGCCACACTGCCAAAATCACCAAAGAAGAACCACAGTGGGATGTCACTTCACACCTTTTAGGATGGCTATTATCCAAAAGACAAGAGATAACAGATATTAATAAAATGTGGGAAAAGAGAACCCTCCTGCACTGTTGGTGGGTATGTAAACTGGTGCAGCCACTGTGGTGAACAGCACTAGAGAGGGTAAAATCCCTTCTACACTTTTCTATGGGGCTCTTCTGGGTTTCTGGGCCCCAAAAGGCTCCTGATGCTTCTTTGTTGTAATCCAGAGACTTCCCAAAGTTAGTTTTGTCAATGTATAGTTGTTTATTCATTGCTTTTGTTTTTGGGGGGAGAAGATGAGTGTTGGGACCTTCTAGCCCACCACCTTGATGATGTCACCTAGGGTCTTCTTTTCAAAGTGATCTCTTTAGTAGAAGAATCCAGCAGATTTTTATTTATGTGAAACATAATGTGTTTATGCTTTCATCTTATAATCTTAATATTATCTTGTT
>PISX010016819.1:9876-45212 GCA_004024625.1 Mellivora capensis | reverse complement strand
GAGGACCGCGGCGCACCCCCGCTCCGCACCGTGCGGCCCTACACTGTTCGCGTGAGTGACGAGAACGACAACGCACCACTCTTCACACGGCCGGTCTACGAGGTGTCGGTGCGAGAGAACAACCCTCCCGGCGCTTACTTGGCCACGGTGGCCGCCCGGGACCCCGACCTGGGCCGCAACGGGCAGGTCACCTACCGGTTGCTGGAGGCAGAAGTAGGCCGTGCTGGGGGCTCCGTGTCCACCTATGTGTCGGTGGACCCGGCCACCGGGGCCATCTATGCGCTGCGCAGCTTCGACTATGAGACTCTGCGCCAGCTCGACGTGCGCATTCAAGCGAGCGACGGTGGCTCCCCTCAGCTCTCCAGCAGCGCCCTGGTGCAAGTGCGAGTACTGGACCAGAACGACCACGCACCGGTCCTGGTGCACCCAGCGCCGGCCAACGGGACCCTAGAAGTGGCGGTGCCCGGGCGCACGGCAAGGGACACTGCCGTGGCTCGCGTGCAGGCCCGGGACGGGGACGATGGCGCCAACGGGGAGCTGGCATTCGAGCTGCTGCAGCAGGAGCCGCGAGAAGCCTTCGCCATCGGCCGCCGCACGGGGGAGATCGTGCTCACAGGCGACCTCTCGCAGGAGCCGCCAGGCCGCGTGTTCCGGGCTCTGCTGGTCATATCCGACGGCGGCCGCCCCCCGCTCTCCACCACTGCCACCGTCAGCTTCGTGGTGACAGCAGGCGGCGGGCGCGGGCTGGTGGCGCCTGCCAGTGCGGGGAGCCCGGAGCGTTCCCGCCCGCCAGGCTCTCGACTGGCGGCGTCGGGGCCGGCACTACAATGGGACACGCCGCTGATCGTCATCATCGTGTTGGCGGGGAGCTGCACGCTGCTGCTGGCCGCCATCATCGCCATCGCCACCACCTGCAACCGCCGCAAGAAGGAGGTGCGCAAAGGGGGGGCCCGCCGGGAAGAGCGGCCCGGGGCGGCGGGCGGCGGAGCCTCGGCTCCCGGCTCCCCGGAGGAGGCTGCCCGGGGAGCCGGGCCCAGGCCCAACATGTTCGACGTGCTCACCTTCCCTGGCAGCGGCAAAGCGCCCTTTGGCAGCCCCGCGGCCGACCCGCCCCCGCCCGCGGTCGCCGCGGCCGAAGTGCCGGGCTCGGAGGGCGGCAGCGCCACGGGGGAAAGCTCCTGTCACTTCGAGGGGCAGCAGCGGCTCCGCGGCGCGCACGCCGAGGTGAGGCCTTCCTTCGGCTGGGCGCCCCCCTCCGTGCTCCGCGGACAGGCTGGGGGAAGGGACTGGAGGGGTCTGGGTGTGTCTGGATGCCTAACCTGTTGCACTTTGTTTCTGTCCAACCCCGGTCTCCCCCCCACCCCCGCCCGCCCCGCTTCCCCGCTTCCTTGCTGCAGCCCTACGGTGCCTCCCCCGGCTTCGGAAAGGAGCCGGCGCCCCCTGTGGCGGTCTGGAAAGGACACTCTTTCAACACCATCTCCGGCCGAGAAGCGGAGAAGTTCAGCGGCAAAGACAGCGGCAAAGGGGACAGTGATTTCAACGACAGCGATTCCGACATCAGCGGGGACGCTCTGAAAAAGGATCTCATCAACCACATGCAGAGTGGTGAGGACTCTTTCCTGCCAAGTTCAGCGTTCCTCCTTTCCCCACCCTGCTGCCCTCCTGTCAGTCTCCGTTCCCAGCCCCCTCCCTCTTCCCCACTTTTTTCAGTTGTCCATTTATAGACCCCCGCCCTCCTCACACAGCCGATTTCAAAATGTCACGTCGAGGCAGCTTACCCCCCCCCCCTTGAATAAAGAACACTCCCATCCTGTTAGGTGGAGACAGGGGTGATGCTAGCTACGGGGGTCGGGGGCGGGTTGGAGATTGGCGGGGGTGGTTCTGCTCCGCAGTTTCTTGATTCCAGCAAAGGAAGCTGAGCCAACTTCGTATAAAGGTGGCTTTATGGGAAGCAGCATTTCTTTCCAATCTTGAATCACCGTGTTCACTCTCATACCCGCTTTTCTTTTCAGCCGCCCTGACCCTGCCTGACATTCCGAAGAGGGAGGCATAGTTGTGTACAATTTTGGTAATAATCTTCATGCTCTCTCCTCTTTCATGTTAGGATTGTGGGCGTGCACGGCTGAGTGTAAGATCCTGGGCCACTCTGACCGCTGCTGGAGCCCGTCATGCACGGGACCCAACACGCATCCCCCGCCTCACCCACCAGCGCAGATGTCTACCTTCTGCAAGAGCACGTCCCTGCCTCGAGATCCTCTCCGCAGGGACAATTACTACCAGGCCCAGCTGCCCAAGACAGTGGGGCTGCAGAGCGTCTATGAGAAAGTGCTCCACAGGGACTATGACAGGACAGTCACCCTGCTCTCTCCTCCTCGTCCAGGGAGGCTCCCAGACTTGCAGGAGATCGGCGTACCCCTCTACCAGTCCCCCCCTGGCAGGTACCTGTCCCCAAAGAAGGAAGCCAATGAAAATGTGTAACCCCATGCTGCATGTGTTCACAACTTATACAGGTCACTCCGAGAAGCCCCTAAGTTATTGACTGGTTTCAATGTTGTATATATTAAATATGCAAGATGTGCCTTAAAATGAAGCTGTTGGAAGCTCTTTCCAATCACATTGGTACTGTTTGGTATTTGCAAACAAAAATGTAGTTAATGTAATTTTTATGAAATGTGTGCCGTATTTAATTTTTCTTATCATGCTATTGACTTTAATTTCACTTGCAGCTTGCCATTTTCTTAGTGTTTTTAACCTGTACATTGTGTAATGTAACGTTTGTATATAATGAAATTTTGTTATATTTTTATATAATAAAAGCTAAAGTGGAAGTTATTGCCAAAGGAACTGTCTGTAAGACAAAAAAAAAAAAGTGGGAATTACTTAATGGAAATTTATCTTTCACCTGAAACAACCTAGTGTTTGAGAATTTTTGCCTTGCCAAGTATACCTTGTATATCTTGAGTCTGTGGTAGATTACAAGTTCAATGTTATTTAATTACATTTGGTTTTCTGTAAACCAAACCGTGTCACTTATAAGCACAGTAATAAAGGATTTGTCATGTGTTTGAAGAATCTGCTAATTGCTTTTCACGAAGTTGCCTACAGTTAGACATTCACAAATAATCTGAGTGCCAGAATTAAACCTTTCAAGTGCTAATTATTTGGCCATTATTAATATTCACAGCAATATTAAACTTCCAAGTATTGGAAAGTCTCATCTGAGTATTAAAAATACTTTATTTTGTAAATCATGTGCATCTCCATTTACATCAGGCACTCTATAAAATTCTTGTCCTCATTTATTCACTCAACAGATATTTATGGAGCATCTACAAAAAGTAGAGAAAGCTGTTTGGGCTGTTCATTCACTAATTAAATATCTGTTGAGTTTTTACCAACTGCAGTAACCCCTAAGAGCTGCGGTCCGAGACTCAAGGATCTCTTAGCGTATTAAGATGTTAATAGCAAAAACACACTCAAATGTATGGGTGAAATGACATGGTACTTGGGATTTGCTTTGAAACAGTCTAGAAGAAAACATGGGGCTATATGAAACAAGACTGGTAATATACTGATCCTTGTCAACTGGCATGGATACGTGGGCAAGTGGGGGGTTAATTATACCAATCTATTTGTGCGCTTGTGTGTACTTAGTGTTTGTTGCGGAAGGTTTTTAAAAAGACACTCAAAAGACCTATGCCTATGTCTTTAATACTCTCCACATTCATTTCATTTAAAATTAAAATAATAATGACCACAAACATTTACTGAGCAGGCTTTAATATGAGCCAACTCCTTAGAAAGCACTCTTCATGAATTATCTCATTTAATCCTTAAACGCCGACCCCCATGAGATTTACAGATAAGGAAACTGGGGGACAGCAAGGTCAGGAGCCCCAAGTCACATAGCTGATGAGTGGCTGGCATGAGGCTCAAACCCGGATTGTTCAAGGCAAGAAAATAAAATGAAGAAACAAGAAGGATTTTTGTTTTTGTTTTTGTTTTTTTTTAACTTGAAAGAAACAAAGAGGTGGAAAAGTCCCATTGCATTGCCTTTACTGCCTGATTATTGTTTAGCCATTTATATTTGTGAAGTGCCTGTGTCCCTTCGTTACTAATTACAGAGTGTGAGGCACTGTAATGAATAGAGGAGCCCTCAAAGCTGCCTGTTGAAGTCATAATTGAAACCAGTGGTGGCTCCAAGCTGAACAGCAGGGCGGGCACACAGAAGAGCTTTGCCACCCACAGCCTGCACGAAGTTCAGCCATTTCTCTAGGCCATTGAGCTGAGCTTGGGCTGCCCAGACCTCAGGTTCTAAAAGAAAATGTTGGCTATGGCTAGGTTACCAGACAGCTCCAGAGCCATGATGACCAGCCCCCAGCAGAGAGACCTCTAGGTAGGACTCCCATTCTAACAACTACCTCTTTATTCCTGAGCTAGTCCTATCAAGTGCAGAGCAGAAGAACAAATAATCCCATGCTGCAGCCTAAAAGCATCCAATCTCTGAATATGTTTCCTGCCTTTGTCCTTCAAGAGTAAAATAATGTCATTGTCATTATTTCATTTTTGTACCACGCAAACTATTTCATGACTCCAAAAAAATCAGTTGTCAAAACTTCACTGTCACATTTTTCCCTTAGAAGAATGACCATGAAAAGATCTTATTTTTGTTTGGATCTTAAAAAAAAAATCAGACATATGATTCAGTTCTTAAAATTGTTTAAACACACACAAAATAAAAGGGAGGGAGAGAGAAGGAGGAGAGGAGAGAGAAATGGGAAGAGGAAGGTCTTCTAAGGGACAACAGCTGGAGCTCTCAGAGAAAACGGGAACTAAATGAAGGAGGCTTTATGCTTTTCTCTAGAAATGTTGACTTTCAAGCAGATTTCTAAGAAAATATGTTGCTTTATTAAATTAAATGACCAGAATACTTAGAACAATGCCCAGCCCATGGTTATACTTGCTACATTCCATCCTCCCCTTTCCTTAGCTTCCTTGAAAGCCAGTCTCTACCCTAACTATCAGTGCGGTCCCACGACTAAGAAAAATGACACAGATTCAGGGTGTCTGGCCTTGTCCTGCCACTGGTTTATTTTCTTCACTTCTCCCACTTTGTGCAGTCCAGAATTTCATATATACGCAACACTCCGTGAACAAGTGTGGCTAAAGTAAACAGCACAGGTTAGTTCACAAAGTGATCTGTGATGGTACCACAAACACCCTTCTGGAAGTGGAGGGCCACAACCCTCAGGCACCATGGTAGTGAGCAGGGGGACATGGGAAAACCCTTGGGGAAGTAGGAGGTCACCTTGAAAGAGAAAGCTAAAGCCAGACTTTACCTATTTCATAGTTTTATATCTGGCCCCATTGACTTGGATGTCCTACACTTCCTATAATAAAATATCCATCAAAGAAACCACTTCAAAAATTAAAATCTAAGTGGTTTCAACATCTATTGAAAAAAGCATTCTGAAATAGAGTGAAAACAGGATGCACATCTCCAATACAAATATATATGCACGTGGAGAGAAAATATATATATAATCAGGATGTGTTCCGTGCCATAATTAGCTAACTATCTGGCTTATCTCACTTGGCACATATAAGATTTTATCATCTAAAAATTCCATTTTAGAAAACAAGCATATTCACTTTAGTATCATATGCAGTAACAACAGGATAATTGGAATGCTGTAAGTTTTAAAAGCAAACCGAAGCAACGTAATACAATGCTCGATGGGGCACTATGCTTTGCAACAACTCAGAAGGGCTTTGAAAATGCTGTCTCGTTTTCAACAGCTATGCAATAACTCAAGGGAGTATCTGTTATTCCCTTTCTTCAGAGGAAAATAATCTGCAATGGAATTCACCAACAGGTTCAAAGTCGCCTAATAAGTGAACAGCAGGTAGAAAGAGACACCAGCCTGTTTTTAAAGCCATCACTTAAACTGCCAGATTAAATGTGCTCTTTTCCCCGGGCCGGGGTGGAGGGGGGAGTTTTCACTTGTTATCAGAATACAGGACTTGCTCCCACAAAACTTGTAAAACAAATTTTAGTACGTCAGAGCGAAATCCACATAGTTTAATGTGAATTAGGGGAAATTCCATTAGCCAACCCACTGTGACATGTGGCTATATCGTGGACACTTGGGACTCAGTGTGTTCAAATGAAAATCATAATCATCCCCCTTTCCCTGCCACCATTACCCTCCAAACTAGCCCCCAGCCATTGTTTTAAGCTCAATGAATAGGACTGCATTTCATAGACCAAACCCAAAATACGCGTTGTTTTCAGACTCCACCCTATTACTTTCCTCCACTCACCAAGATTGGTTGATTCTATTTTCTAAGTATCTTTTTCGGGCTTCCGTAGCGCCACTGCGGCAGATAGGAGCCTCTGCCTAGTCCCCACTCTGAGTCCACCTGAGCTTCAGAGGACACTTCGGGGTGCACTGTGATCGTCTCCACTGCCAGCGGTGGTCTCCGCTGCTGAGGACTTGCTGAGGGCTTGGGGCTCCCAGACAGAAGAGGCTTCTATGGTGGGGCCCCATGAGCTCATTCAGCTTGTGGGCAGAGCCATCTGGAAGTGAAGGGGTTGTAAGATCAGCCAATTTAGAGTTGAATTTGGTGGCTAAACCCCCCAGCTTTCCAATCTCTTGGAGGGACACTTTTGAGTTGTGTTCTCCACAGTTCCCCTAAGAGCCCCGGGTGGCGGGTGGCGCTGAGCCCCAGGTGCCTACAGCAGCAGCCTGCCCAATGACATCCCCCTTGTTGGGACTCCTCTTTCCCCACCTCACTTTTCTCAGCCACCTATGCTTCCTGGGATCCCCTCCCACATCAGTTTCCTACATCCAAGTCTTTGCTTCAGTGCCTTCTTTTAGGGGGACTGTCCAGATCAGGATGGCAGCCCAAGAACAAGAACAAAGATACTTTGGGGGGAGGTCCATTACTGTGCTCTAGACGCAGCACCAAGCACTTTACATTTATCCTCACAACTCCGTGACGTTGTCCTCATGAAGCCATCTCGCATATGGGGAAAGTGAGACTTGGAGAGGTAAGGTAAGTAGGAAAGACCTGCCTGAGGTCACACAGCTAATAGCAAAAGGGGCTGGGATTAAAGTGGACTTCTGTCTGATACAGAACAAGAAATACCGCCTTACTCAAGCTCTCATTGTGTCTTCCCTGGCTTCCAGTACAAATCTCTCTGCTCTGCCTGTCCCCCTCCATCCCACCCTCCATACTGCTGCTGCAGAGACCTTCTCTAAACATCTGATCTCCCAGTTTACCACTAATACCTGCATGACTGCCTATCACCTTTAGGATAAAGTTGGCAGTGCCGTCCATGGCATCCCAGGCCCTTGGTGCTCTGGCCCCCACCTCCCTCCCCAGACTCAGTCCTGCTGCTGCCCTATTTCCCACCAGCCCACCTGCCATGCACACCTGGCACTTCAGCCACAAGGATCTACTTAGGTTTTCCCACTCCATGCTGGCCCTTCGGCCAGGACTGGCATTCCATTTCCTCTCCCCCTATCCCCACCTTCGTCTTCTATGGTCCTTTCTTCTTATCCTTCAAAACTGCCCAAGAATCCACCTCTCCCAGCTGCCAGCCAGACTGGGCAGGGGGCACCTCCTTCCTTAGCACTTACCAAACTTAAGGTAATTGCTGCTTGGCATCTCTATCTCCCCCGGTGGCCCATGACATCAAGGACTGTCTGTGTCTTTCATCTCTCTCTCCCCAGCACCTGGCTGGTTCATAATCAGGATTCAATAAAAAGGACTTGCTGAATGAAATGATTTACTGAGCCAAGCACAGAAGGTCATGGTCACACACCACAGCCAAGAGACTCTGCATCTGCAAGTTGACATTCCCTCCCCCCCCCCCCCCCCCCCCCCCCCCCCCCGCCGCCCACAAGGGGATGTTGCTAAATATGCTTCCAAATCAGACATGACCAAAGGATCCAGCATCTCATCCACCCTCCAGCTGGCCTAGTAATGGGAGGAGTGCTAGAAGGCCACAAAAATCACACCAGCCACCTTACCGACTGAAGACCAAACCTCCCCCATCTTCCAATCTCAACAAAGCCGCATCTCTGAGACCCAACTCAGCCGCTCCCAGAAATGTGTGGACACCGTGGATCTGGAGATTTGACGTGGCCCAGTCCGCGCTGGTAACTAAAGCAACATGGCCCCAATTCAAATAATTGGCGAATCTTATACCTTGTTCTAGGTGAACATAGCAAACCATAGCTGACGAAGGCATCTAGTTGTTCTCTAAGCTAAATGTTGGATATTGGGATCTGAATTTATGGAGACTTTGCCTAGTTTGCTAATTTTTCTTCCTATCAGCTCTAGGAACGCAGCTGTTGAGGGGGTGAAAGTTTGCTTCTAATGAATGTCCCTAGACCATCAGAGGAAGAACCACGCTGTTGGCAGTCGTGGTGAGAGGATGGGGGGGGTGGACTCTCCATTTTATTCAGCAACTGACTCTCAGCCATCACTTAACCTCCTTGTGATTCCCTCTGCTTATCAGCCCAAAGCCCTTAATCACGGGCCTCACTGGAGGCCTGAGAATGAACTAATGAAGATGCTGAAACGCAGCAGGAATGTTAAGAGCTAGGTCAGCCATCCCCGCACACGGAAGAAATTCAGTGTCACCATTCTGCCTCTGCAGTTCCTCCCTGTGCCTTTGGTGGGACAGCTCCTTATGAAAGCTACTAAAGAGCCCATTCTCCCAAATTATCTAAATTTTTCCAGGTACCCCTGTGAAACTTTTTTTTTTTTTAAGATTTTATGTATTTATTTGACAGAGGGAGAGAGATCACAAGTAGGCAGAGCAGCAGGCAGAGAGAGAGGAGGAAGCAGGCTGCCGACTGAGCAGAGAGCCTGATGCAGGGCTCGATCCCAGGACCCCGAGACCACGACCTGAGCCAAAGGCAGAGGCTTAACCCACCGAGCCACCCAGGTGCCCTACCCCTGTGAAACTCTTGAAGTATCTTCGTAAGTCCTTCAATTCTTCATGTAACTTCGGGTGGTTGTTCCCGAGAAGCACAGCCTGAGATGGGGATCCTTGTGAAAATCACTTATGGAAAACATGCTCTCAGGAGAAGGGGAGGGAAGCCAGCATATGAGGGCAGAAGAAAGTGCTCCCGAGAAGGGAGACTTCACGAGACTTTGGCTGCTCACAGTGGCTAGGAAGGAGTATGCAGGCTCCATGGATGGGTGTTGGTGGGGTACCAACAGCATCCACTCTAGCTTCTCAAATCGGAATCACCAGGAGGGCTTGTTAAAACACAGAGTTCTGGGTCCCAGTCCAGAAGCTTCTGATACAATAGGCTTGGGGTGAGGTCCTATAATTTGTATTTCTGACAGGTTCCCAGGTGATGCTACTGCTGCTGGTCCAAAGACCACCCTTGGAGAACTACTCACTACACTGTGGAGATTATGCAGTGTAGAGCCAAGGCATACTTTCTGTGAGTCTACCAGGTTTTACCCGGGAGTATTTCAGCTGTAGAATATAACTTTTAACCAGTGTCTCCCGAGTACTTAACTCTGTGCTCGTCACAGGCACAAAGAACAGAGAGAAAACCCCTGATCAGAGAGCAAGTGAGATGATGAGCATGAAGCTTGGAGCTCAAAAGGCAGGGCCCTGCCCCGTCTACCAAGACATCAGCAGCCCCATGTCCCCTCCTCTCTGCACCTCTCCACTACCACAGCTCTCGGGTGAAAGGTGTCAGTAGAGGTTGAAGAGGGCCTGGGAAAGTCTGCTGATGGCCATTCCATGCCCATAGATGGCTAGGCTCCCACTGGAATGCTGTGCACAGCTCTGAATAGTACACCTTGGCAGGGACCTGGACCAACTGGGACATGTCCTGGGGGGAAGGCTTAGCAGATGAGGGGACTCAGTGCAGTAACCTTTCATGGGGGAGATTTGGTAAACAATCTATAACAACGCATGATGCTCAGAACTAAGATGGGCTACCCCAAGAGGTGGTAATTCCCTATCACTGGAAACTTCCAAGCCAAGGTAAGACAATCAGCTGATGGAATAAGGGGTGAGGGGATCTGGTTAGGGGTCAAATAAGGTAGCCTTTAAGTTTCTTCCCAAGCTTATTTGTTATTAGTTTATGCAAATTCTTGTTATGCCCCTTCTTTACTCTCAAGGCATTCTTAGGGTCCTGTCCTGCTCTGATTCTCAAATGTTGGAAAGTTTAGCACTCTAGCTTTTATTCCATTCAGCTTGCAAGAGCCCTTAAATTCCATCCAGTTTTCTAAGAAGAGCCAGTTTTCTAAGAAGAGCCTTTTATGCATAAAATCCAACTCTTGTCCCTGTGAAACTGTCTTTGATTTCTCATAAGGAATTTTTCAAGGAGGTTTTTAAAATATACAGCTCACAAATGACAGCCCTCTGTCACTGATCATGATGAGTGACCCCATCCTACAGAAAGGAAAACTGAGAGCAAAAGATTATCAGAAGCAGGTATCCTCCCTGTCCTTTCATTAGCCCCACCACCTCACCCCTCTCTCCAGTGCTTATTAAATGGAGATATTTATTCAACCTAAGTCTCCAGGCTTATGTTCATTTTAAATCATTTAAGAATTGAGTCACTGGGGTTGTGCTTTGGCCAACCTCCTGCATTCACTCATCCCAGATCCATGCTCTAGAATACAAAGGGGCTGTGATTCATTTCTGCTCTTCTGCTTCACTAATCAGAGAAGCCTATTGCTCTTGCCATGCGCTGAGTGATATAACGGAATTTTCTAGTCTGAGGGCATTAGATTCAGATGCAGCTAAAAAAAAAAAAAGTCAGGCAATCTGATTTACTGTAGCTGTGGAGAGATGGGAAGAAAAAAGAGTAAGACTGGGTTGTTTGTGCTCTCTCTTACTCCTGATTAGGACACAGACAGCTACGAACGTGCTTGACCCAGTCATCCATGTGGGCTCACATAACTTCGGTCAGACAGGGAGGAATGGACAGACCAAAGCAGTACAGCAGATAGCCAGTTTATAAGTAGCATCATCAAAATCCCCATGGAATTTAACTAGATGCACAATTAGTTTCCAAAACTCCTCTGAGAAAGAACTGCTTGCACTTGGCAAATTGGGATTAGGGAAGGTGAGGAGAAATCAGCTGCTGACAGCTCACCACTCTAAGGAACCTCTGTCCATTAAAGGTGTTGTCTTTAATTTGCTGAATGGGGCAGGCAAGTTTGGAGAACACTGAACTGCTGGGAGAAAGAAGATGCTTATCCTCTGCCTTTTCTCACTGCCATTCTTCAAAGTAAATGTGCAATGAATATTTAAAGGATATAGGCTTAAGGGACTTAAATCCTGTTTGTAATGTTTTATTTCTTTTATTTAAATAGATCTACAATGAACATGACAAAACATTCACATTTGTCAATTTCCATTGGTTGGGTACACAAGTGTTTGTTTTTGTTGTTATTGGGTTTTGCTGTGTTTTTTTTTTTTCCTAACCACAACAAAAGAATATGGCTTTGAAGGATCACTTCATTTCTTAGCATGTCCCAGGCTTCCATAGATCTTTAACTCACAATATGATTACTGTACCACACTCCTCCCACCCTCACTTCTTATCCCCAGCTGAACGCTGCTCTGGGCAGAAGAAATAGCAACGTATGAGTGGTGAACATAATCACAGCCTAAAGACATGAGCATATAGGTTCTCTGGTCAGAGAGAAGCCAAAGGGGGTCTGGGATACATGGATAATGCCTCTGGCAGCCCATCTCTCCTCCAAAGAGGACCTCAGAGTCAGAGACACCACTCGGCCAATTACGCCGAGTGGCAAGAAGAACAGACCTT
Source organism: Mellivora capensis (assembly GCA_004024625.1). Lineage (NCBI taxonomy): Eukaryota > Metazoa > Chordata > Mammalia > Carnivora > Mustelidae > Mellivora > Mellivora capensis. The sequence continues at coordinate 33,390 of PISX010016819.1, read as the reverse complement.
ACAGACCGGGGTTTAGGCATTACAAATAGGCTTGCGAATAGGCCAGGATCCGTGGGGGCTCCGAGAGAGCTCTATCAACAGAGCACGAGCCATCCCCCTAACACTGTACACAGGCACCTCTATGTAAACGTTGACTTCACGATGTTCACACCCAGATTACTGTGGCCATGCTCCAGGGATTATACACAGTTGCCTTTTATTTGGAAGGACCTTGTCCTTTCAAGCAGTAAACATCTAGGCAAGAGACAGAAAAGGAGAATTCAGACTGTGGCCTTCTGGTAGACCAGAGCAGGGATGGCTCCCAATCTACTGAGTCTGGACATAAAGGATTCTGGATGGGCTGGAGGTGACTCTTAGGAGGTAAAGTGTTAAAAGTCGTGATTCTCAAAATATGGTCATTGAACACCTAGGGTAGACCCGCTAGAATCTTTTGGAAGGTCCACAAAGGACTACCTCTTTTCATAATAACAAAAAGGTGTTATTTGCCTTTTTCACTGTGTTGACATTTGTACTCATGAAGCAGTGGGGGATAAAAAAGTGCTCGTGCCCTAAAATGAATCAAGACAGGGGCACCAGATGATCATCGTATTCCTCACACTTGTGAGAAAAAATGTCCCCAAGAACAACCTTGATGAAGCAGTAATGATTACTTTTATTAAATCTCAGCCACCGAGTATGTATTTTTAATATTCTCTGTGATGAAATGGGAAGTACACATAGAACACCTTGGGTACCAACAGAAGTACAATGGTTGTCTCAGGGAAAAGCCCTAGTGTGACTACGTCACAGACTGAACCAGCTGCCTGTTTGTGGAACACCACTTCCACCTGAAAGAATGACTGGCCAATAGCTATGGTTATTCAAATGTGGGCATTTGGCGGGCATCTTGAAAATTAATCAAGAAAAAAAAAGAATCAAGTAAATTTGTCACTGAAGGACAGCAATGGTAGTGCTTCTCCTTCTCCCTCTGCCTGCTACTCCACCTTCTTGTGCTCTCTCCCTCCCTAACAAATAAATAAAATATATTTTTTTAAATCAGAACATTATACGAAGATTGAGTATATATAATATATGTAAAATGCCTGGCTTAGAAAAGTGCTCAGTTAGATTAAAGCCTATCCATACTTATTATGTTCATGTACTGTTATCATAAGAATTCATTTAACTCTTACCTCTATGAGATAAGGACCATTATTTGCTTTTTACAGATGAGGAAAAGGAGGCACAGAGAGGTTAAGTAACATACCCAAAGTGGAACAGTTACTAGATCGTAGAGCGGAATCTGGGCTCCTGATCTCTGTACTATACTGTGAGCACGTGTTGGGGCTGATATTGACAAGGGCTATAACTTCGACTGTATAGGTTACTCACTGTAATGATTTTCCTCCCATGATCCCTAAGCCTTTTATAAGGTCTTATTTAGTCTCAAACGTAGTAAGGGACTAGAATAAAGGGATGGGACCAACGGAGAAAGCAGTACCACCTGCCATTTCTGTGACAGAAGCAATATAAACTCACAACGATCTCAGAATGATCAGTGGGGGTGGGGGATGCACCTGGGTGGCTCAGTGGGTTAAGCCGCTGCCTTCGGCTCAGGTCATGATCTCAGGGTCTTGGGATCAAGCCCCGCATGGGGCTCTCTGCTCAGCAGGGAGCCTGCTTCCTCCTCTCTCTCTCTCTGCCTGCCTCTCTGCCTACTTGTGATCTCTGTCAAATAAATAAATAAAATCTTTAAATAAATAAAATTGATCAGTGGAAAAGTCCAGCTGTCCCTCCTCCTACAGAGATTTTGCCCCTTTTAAGTCAATCTTAGAGGACTCCTCTTGCATTTGTTAAGTAAAATGGCCCTTTCCCTGTATGTGAACCCCTGCCCTCGAAGAAGCGGCAGTCTAGTTGAAGGGATAGAACAAATATATGACATAACAGTGAGAGCAGATGACAGTGTTTAATTAAGTGTTAAAATTAATAGGAAACCAGACTGAACCTTTTTTAAAACATTTTACTTAGATGATTTAGAAAATACTTTAGGGTCTCCCATGCCTCTGGGTCATAATTAAGAACAGTAATTATTATTGTACTCCTAATGTCACAGAATTCTGAGTTAAATTCTTTCACATCTCAATTCGGCAAGATTCTTTCCTCCGCGGCGATTCAGGATGATTCTCGGTTTTTTCCCTACACCCACATTTATGAACTCACTTCAGGATGAGCTCCACTGTGTTGCCATCAGCCACCAGCTCCACACTAAGGGACACTCTGTGCACCCTGAGGATGTTGTTGAGGACTTCCATTGCAACACACAGAGCTGTGCCTGTCAGGTTACCAGCCATGGGACACCTGGGTGGCTCAGTTGGTTAAGCGGCTGCCTTCGGCTCAGGTCATGATCCCAGCGTCCTGGAATCAAGTCCCACATCGGGCTCCTTGCTCGGCAGGGAGCCTGCTTCTCCCTCTGCCTCTGCCTGCTATTCTGTCTGCCTGTGCTCGCTCACTCTCTCTCCCTCTCTCTCTGACAAATAAATAAATAAAATATTAAAAAAAAAAAAAAAGGTTACCAGCCATGGCCGTCATGTACCAACACCCATAGTGACCATGCTTCTCAGAGCTACTGGGTTATGTTTCTTTCATGCATATCATGGACTTTGTGTCTGACCAGGTTTCCTTTCTGTTTCAGTGTATAGATGTATAGATATTTACATTTAATATTTATTTTAGAGAGAGACAGCAGGAGTGGGAGGGGCAGAGAGAGAAGGGAGAGAACCTCAAGCGGACTCCAAGCTAAGCACGGAGCCCAACGCAGAGCTCGATCCCACCTCACCACCCGGCTTCATCTCACACCCCTGAGATCCAGCGCTGAGCCAGACACCTGACCGACTGCGCCACCCACACGCCCCTAGATTTAGAGCCAAGTGCATGACTAGCCTGTTGTAGGCAGCCTTTGGGGGATACATTTCTGTTTTGACCTCACTTTTCTCTGCTTTTTAAGTTACTTGCTTTCTTCACCTAATTAATTGTAATTTTGCTGTCTCATTAATTAGTTATCCTCAGAAACTGGCTTAAACCCTTGCAGGAATAAGGTGGGGTATGAACAGCTCTTCTACTCTGCCACCAACCACCAGAATGGCCTTGAGCAAGTCCTTCAACTCTCTGGGCTTCTCATCTGGAAAATGCTCACGCTGGCAGTGCCTTCTGATCCGAATAGTTTATGATTCTTAGTTGCACATAAGGGAGAGTTAGGAATAATGGGCTGTCTTAGGGCAAAGTTTACAAACTGAAATCCGCACTAAGGGTGCATTTGCTGGAGTCCTTACATGTCAATAGCTATCTGGAAATAGGCACAAAAAATGCAAGGTGGAAACATTATCGGCACAAGACTTCCCTCTTGTCCTTACCTGTGGCAAGGACATTTTCTCGACTTACTGAGCACCTACTTTGTCCCAGGCAGGATGCTGGGAGCAGGGATAGAGAACAAAAATAGATAAGATGTGGTTCCTAAATTTCAGAAGCCTAACAAGTGAAGGAGAGAACCTCGGAGGAAAAGAACACGAGGGAGGGAGGGGCAAGCAAAGGGAGGAGTACTCGGTGAGGAGCAAGTCAGGAGCTGTAGAGCGCCAGCCCTGGTCAGAAGCCAAGGGCTGGGGGCCGGGGAGCCCCTCTGTGGCTGCTCCGTGGCCTCGGGGACAGAAGAGCTGGGAAGGAAGGAGGCAGCTCACCCTGCCGCAGGTGCCATGGCGCCTCTCATGTGCATCCATAATCATAATAACTTCACACGTGAGTTAACTTCTCTTCCCAGGCTCTGCCAAGTTTATGTGCCAGATGGTACTTGCCTCCCACATCTGATTTACTGTAGGGCGGACCAGCTGTGCCTCAGCCCAGAGCAGGCCCACATCTGGCAGCCAGTTGGTAAAATTCTCTCCATATGACACCCCTCCCCTCCGATCAGATTCCCCAGAGCAATTATCTTTCTAACTGTCAAGGTTTTGGTTTTTTTTTAAATATGTTTTTCTCTTTTTGGCTTATTTCTAGGACTATGGTTGAGTATCTATCAGGGACAGAGCTGCTTAAGTACCTTCATGTCAGAGAGAAGGCTCTTGCCATGACACAGAAATAATGCTACCACCACACTCTGTGGTAAAAGTACTCACGGATAAAGTAAAGAGGCAGACACAGTTGACCATGTGCCCAAGGTCTATCCCTTCCTTTTTCCTGTGTTCGTAGAACTCTAATTTTATTTGAGGAGGCAACAAGCTTCAGGAAGGACCTTGGCCTCCCAGACCCAAATGATCGCAACGGATTGCTCCAAGGTGACCCCATTCTTCTTTCTAGTAATTGCATGGGGCATATGAGGGTGACCCATGGCTGACCAATGACATCCAAGTGAAAGTCTGTGGGGAGTGCTTCCAGAAATCATTTTACTCTCCCTAAACTAAAAAAGAGAGAGAGAGAATCCAAGAGAAATAAAAACATATGTGCAGGGGTACCTGGGTGGCTCAGTGGGTTAAAGCCTCTGCCTTCAGCTCAGGTCATGATCTCAGGGTCCTGGGATCGAGCCCCATATCAGGCTCTCTGCTCAGCAGGGAGCCTGCTTCCCTCCCTCTCTCTCTGCCTGCTTCTCTGCCTACTTGTGATCTCTCGCTCTGTCAAATAAGTAAATAAAATCTTAAAAAAAAACAAACAAAAAAAACATATGCGCACACCAAGACTTGTGCCTCAGTGTTCACAGCAGCTTTGCTCATAATAGCCAAAACTCGAAACAACCAAATGGTAGCCACCAGGTGAATGGATAAACAAATCGTGCTATATTCAAATGATGGGATATTAATCAGCAAGAAAAAGGAACGAACCACTAATACTTGCAACAACACGGATGAATACCAAAATCATTACACAGAACCAGAGTTCGTCCTGCATGCTCTGTTTCTATGAAGATCTGGGAAAGATAAATTTAATCTATAGAGATAGAAAGCAGCTCAGTGGTGGCTGGGAGTTAGTAGGAAGGCTGACTAGCAAGAGGCTCAAAGGCACTTCCTGGGATGATGAAAATGTTCTGTATCTACCCGTTTGTCAAAAACTCATCTAGTTGGGCACCTGGGTGGCTCAGTGGGTTAAAGCCTCTGCCTTCGACTCAGGTCATGATCTCAGGGTCCTGGGATCAAGCCCCGCATTGGGCTCTCTGCTCAGCGGGGAGCCTGCTTCCTCCTCTCTGCCTGCCTCTCTGCCTACTTGTGATCTCTGTCAAATAAATAAATAAAATCTTTAAAAAAAAAAACTCATCTAGCCATACATTCAAAATAGGCACATTTCATAATATGAAATTATTTCTCAATAAACTTGAAAATGTTTAAAAGGAAGTAATGAGAAAGAAAGCCTGTACTTCCTTACTTCCATGAACATTGTCGTCGTGTGGAGAAGTACACTTGGAGCTGAGGCAACTATTTTGCCATCACAAGATGATAAACCCACAGTTCCCAAGCTATACGCTGAGGCCCCCTGGAATGGCACAGCGAATTCACAAAAGCATTATGGGGGGAATTTTCAAGGTAAACTTTTCTTTCTTTGGAGAGGTAGAGAGAGACAGAGAAAGAGAGGAGGGGCAGAGGGAGACAAAGAGAACCTCAAGCAGACTCCCCACTGAGTGCAGAGCCCGGTATGGGGTTCCATCCCATGACAACGGGATCACGACCTGACCCCAAATCAAGAGTTGGATGCTTAACCAACTGAGCCACCCAGGTGCCCCCATAAATGTCTTTATTGTCAGCAGAATCAGTCCTATAAATACAAACAACAAACCTGGTTACGAGAGGGGAGCATAGTAGGGAAAGGGACAAAATGGGTGAAGGGGAGAGGCAGATCCACGGAAATAAAGGCACAGCATAGGGAACACAGTCAATGACACTGTAATCGCGCTGTATGGTGACAGATGGGAGCTACGCTGGTGGTGAGCACGGCAGAATGTACAAACTTGTCCAAGCACTACAGTGTGCACCTGAAACTAATGTGCAACATTGTGTGTCAACTGTAAAAAAAATAATTTTTTAAATACCAATAATAAGCTTGTAATGAAGCTAGATTACTAAGATATTGTTGCTAGCTTTATAAACGGGACAAATAAGGTCAATTTACTTAAAAATTATTAAAACTTCATTTTTTGAAAAAAAATTAAAAATAAATGTCCTTATAGTCCAAGCTATTATAGCAAGAAAAACAAGTCAAACCAAACTGAATCTACATATTCCACATGCTGACTCTTAGAAGTGAAGCATATATCTTTTGAGTTCCTTTTCTAGGCATTTGTATGCAAATAGTTGTCCTTTGTATGTGTGTTTATAACATAAATGTAGCATTTTTATAACTTGATTTTTTTCACTTATGTCTTAGAGAGTTTTTGAAACTGCTGCTGTGTGTGGCATTGTGTGAATATACTTCTCACTACTGATGGATACCCAGAGAATATCCAATTTTTAAAATAAGCCTCGTTGAGGTAAAATATCTGTGAAAAGTCTCTTATGCAAGTGCCAATATTTCTGAGGTCTAGATGCCTTGGAGGGATGATTCAAAGGATGTGCAAATTTTACATTTTGAAAGATATCAATAGGGGCACCAGACTGGCTCCATTGGTAGAGCTGGCAATTCTTGGTCTTGGGGTTGTGAGTTCGAGCCCCACAGTAGGCACAGAGCTTACATTTAAAAAAATTAAAATTAAAAAATAGATAAATAAAATAGAAAGGGTTTTTTGTTTGTTTGTTTAAAGAAAGCTATCAACAGGCCACACCAATTTATTCTTCCACCAGTACTGAGCATAACCATATCCCCATGGCCTCATTAGAAAGGTCATGTAGCTGGCTTCCCAGGTGATAAGGTCAAGCCCTTCTCCAGAGATGGGTTCAGGGACAGGCATGGGGCCCAGGTCCAGGCTACCGAAACTTGAAGGGAAACCTGCCTGAGGGAACTTCTGAAAAGGCTTCCTCCCTCCTAAAAGGTTCACAAGAAATAGAAGATTCTCTCTTCCTTTGAAACTTATCAGGACCAGATGTGATATCTGAAGCCCCCAACCATTTTGTCACATCAGAGACACAACCTGAGGGTAAAGTTCCGCAGAGCAAAGAGAGAAGGAACCTGGGTCCCCACTCTCATTACGAGCCATTGAAGTCACCACATGTGGAGTTGGCCACACCTCTATAGAGACTTTGGTCATTTCCGGTAACATATCCACTCACTCTGTAAGACTGTTTAAGTCATGCCTTTCTGTTACTTGCAGCCAAAAGCTTCCATGTGCCATTATCAAAAGGTTTCCATTTTTTTTTATTGCTGTCAAACTTATGGGTAAAAATTGACGGCATGTTTTATTTGCATTTCCCTTTTATTACTAATGTAAGGGGTGCCTAGGTGGCTCAGTCAGTTAGGCTTCTGACTCTTGATTTCAGCTCAGGTCATGATCTCAGGGCTGTGAGATGGAGCCCCCCTGCCACATCGGGCTCCACACTGGGCATGGAACCTGCTTGAGATTCTCTTTCTCTCTCCCCTTCCACCCCCACCTAAAAAATAAATGTTGAGTATTTTTGGCAAGCATAGTAACTTTTGTATTTTCTATTTTTAATTTCCATTGCGTATCCATATTCCTTATCCATTTTTCGACGGAACTGTCTGTTGACTTAAAAGTTCTTTAAATATTACGTACATTGATCTTTTATGTATTTATAGCTTGCCAACATTTCCCGTCACAGCCAAGCTTGTTTGGGGTGTTACTCACTTTTTTTTCCAAGATAGTCAAATCCATTAGTGTTTCCTTTTTTGACTTTTTGGTCTGTGTCTGACATAAGAAGGCCTTCTCCACTTCAACATGATTTTTTAAATTACATTTTCTTTCAATATTTTATATTTAGATTTCATGATTACATTTTTAAATCATTTTTTATTATTTTTTATTGTTATGTTCAGTTAGCCAGCATATAGTACACCATTGGTTTTCAGTGCAGCGGTCAACATTTCACCATTTGAGCCTAACACCCAGTGCACTTCACCACACCTTTGTGATGGTGTGAGACCGAAATCTAGTATTATTTTTTAAAAGAAATATGTAATTTTCTCAACACTATTTATTTTATTTTTTTTTTATTTTTAGCGGGGAGGGGGGCATAGGGGCAGAGGAGGAGGATCTTAAGCGGACTACCCACTGAGTGGGGAGTCCCAGGTGGGGCTCCATTTCACGACCCTGGATTCCCGATCCCAGCCAAAATCCAAAATCAAGAGTCCAACTCAATGGACTGCACCAGACAGGCCCCCACCTCTCTACATACTGTTTCCCCACCAGCTGAAAGGCCTTTTTTTTTTTTTTTTTAACCATAGGTAAACTCATCAGTTCCTGGATTCTGGATTCTGGATTCTGTGTTGCTAATCTGTCAGTTTTTGCACCAACACTGCACTGGTAACTATGACATTTTTAGGAACATATTTAGATATCTGGCCGGGTAAGCTTTTCCTCTTTTACTTCTTACTTCTTAAAGTGTTTGTTTCTTTCTTCTTTTTTTTTTTTAAAGATTTATTTATTAATTTATTTATTTGAAAGACAGAGATCACAAGTAGGCAGAGAGGCAAGCAGAGAGAGAGGAGGAAGCAGGCTCCCCGCTGAGCTGAGAGCCTGATGCCCATGCCGGACTCCATCCCAGGACTCTGGGACCATGACCTGTTAAAGCATTTCTTATTCTTGTACTTTTTTCTTCCCAGGTTCATGGGGTTTTTATTTGGACTGCACTGAACTTGCCGGCTAACTGGGGGAGAATCATTGTCATCTTTACAGTGTTGAGTTGTTGTGCTTAGGAAGTGTGTTTCCTCTCTTTTCACGGTCTGTTTTGTCTTATAATGTTCTCAGTATCATTTTAATAAGTTCCTTTTCATTAACAGCTTTGCCCATTTATTGTTCAACTTATTATATCAATATCTGTGGTATTTTGTTGAGTTTGTTGCTACTGTGTGATTCGCATTTTTTAGCCTTTTCATTTTCTAACGGCTTCTTACTCAGATTTAGACAACCTATTCATTTGTGTGGGTTGATTTTGTATCTGGCCACCTCGCTGACCTCCCTTATCGGTTCAGTTGATTTGCTTGCAGTTCCTGTCTAGAAGGTCATGCAAATATTGCTCTTGGTTCCATTTAATGCATTTGGCCTTGAGTTTTGCTTGTGTGTGTGTGTGTGTGTGTGTGTGTGTGTTTATCTGATACTAATATTATTGTACTTGCCCTTTTTGTCAGCCTCTTCCTGGGAAATAGTTTCCCATCCCTTATTTATAAACTCCATATGTGTGAATGTTGCATGTGTGGATGGTTTGGTTTAGACCTGGGTTGTTTTTTTTTTAAGATTTTATTTATTTATTTGACAGACAGAGACCACAAGTAGGCAGAGAGGCAGGCAGAGAGGAAGGAAGCAGGCTCCCTGCTGAGCAGAGAGCCCGATGAGGGGCTCGATCCCAGGACCCTGGAATCATGACCTGAGCCCAAGGCAGAGGCTTTACCTCACTGAGCCACCCAGGTGCCCCTAGACCTGGGGTTTTAAACAGAATTTTAAGAGTCAGATCTTAGACTCTTAATCTCACAAAACATACTGACAGTTGCTGGGGGGAGGGGCGTAGGAATAGGGTGGCTGGGTGATGGACATTGGGGAGGGTATGTGCTATGGTGAGTGCTATGAAATGTGTAAGACTGACGATTCACAGACCCGTACTCCTGGGGCAAATAATACATTATATGTTAATAAAAATAATTTTAAAAAATCGTATCTTAGAATATCTATCCATCCATTCATTCAATACATACTTACTGGGGGACTCAGCAGGGAACAAAAACAACATGGATCTCTACCTTCGTGACACTTAACCCACTTTCACACTTACTGTGGTCCCTCTTGTGGGTCCCTCTTGTGTTCCGATGTATTCCTGTCAGCTTGTTTTATGCTTTCTATTTTCATGTGTCTTTGTCATTTTTCTCCAAACTTGCCTTGTTTCAGATTGGGATTTTGCTTTCCCCTTGAAGGGACTGGAAATTACATGTCTTATTTCTATCTTTCTAGCGGTTGCCTTTAATTTTTTGACAATTAAATTTTTCTTTTTTTATTTTAAAGATTTTATTTATTTATTTGACAGACAGAGATCACAAGTAGGCAAAGAGGCAGGCAGAGAGAGAGGAGGAAGCAGGCTCCCTGCTGAGCAGAGAGCCCGATGCGGGGCTCCATCCCAGGACCCTGAGACCATGACCTGAGCTGAAGGCAGAGGCCTTAACCCACTGAGCCACCCAGACGCCCCAACAATTAAATTTTTCTGTCAGTGCCTAGAGTTAGTATAACAGCTTCTTCTGAACCATGTGAGATTCTTGGTGCACTAACAGCATTTCCCAGCCATGACACAGCTATTCACGATTGTGACTGCCGGCTATTATGGATATTTTTATTAAGGATCAGTATTTGTTTGGATTATTTATAACTTTTACCCAAGACTTTGCTCCACATTATTCACCATATTCCACCTTCCTACTTCTCGCATCCGTTTTTCCTTTTTGCTATACATGTTCCTGAGGAATTCTTTCAGAGACGTTTTGTGAATGGAAAACTTCCTGAATCATTACATGTCCTCACATTAGAATGCTAGTTTGAATGAACGGAAAATTCTAGATCCAAAATTATCTTCCGCCAGGACTTGGAAGATTTTTTCTGCCTGATCTTCTAGCACCTGTGTACCTAGTGAGAAGTCTGATGCCAGTCTGACTTTTACTCCCTGGCAGGTGCATATTACAAAAACCCCAATCAAAGCAGCTTCAGCAAAGTAGGGAATTTATCAACTCATACCGGGGAGGCCCAGAGGTGGAGCTGGCTTCAGCGTGGCTGAATCCAATGGCCCTAACAGAGCCTTCAGGACTCTTTTCCAGGTCCTGCAGCTCAGTTTATCTGTTTCTATGCTAGGCTCGTTCTTCCTACTGTGACAAGCTTGCTTTATGCAAGAAAGTAACTACACCCACCTACCTACAGCCAACATTCCTGCAGCCACATAACCCGGGAGAGACCCATTTCCCCATGAACACATGTGAAAACCTTGGAGAGGACTCTGAGTGAGCCCTGTTGGGTCCTCTGGCCATCCTGACCTAATCACACTCCCCTGTGGCCTGAGTTGGACACGAGGGGAGATCCTATAATTTCCAGACCCCTCTGAATGCCATGGAAAGAAGGAAAAGCAAACAAGAAGGGCAAAACCAAGACTACCATTGCCCACAACAGTAGATAAGATTTTGCTTTTTCTGGAAGCTTTCCAGATTTTACTTTTATCCCTAGAATCTGTTCATTTCCCCAGGATTTTCTGGTGTGGATCTTTTGACATTAGTTCCCGTAGCTTTCAGTGACTTCTTTAAAACAGACGATTCTGGTCTCTCTTTAGTGTAAGAACTATTTCCTCCATGATTTCCTTCTTTCCTTTGTCCCATGTTCTCTGAGCCTGGAATTACTATTCAATTGGTATTTGGGGCCTTTCTGGATTAATCCTTTTTGCCTTTTCACTTTTTCCTGAGCCTTATCTTCCAGGTCACTAATGTGGACCCTTGTTTGCTCTGTCGCCTTATTGAATTTTCCATTTCATATTTTTAACTTTCTAGAACTATTCCTTGCTCTCTGCATCTTTCTTTTTCAGAGCAGCCTATTTCTGTTATTGTTTTAATGAGTGCACACCTTCCTCGCGTATTTTTTCCAACCTTCTGTTTCCCGACTTGTCCCTCTTTCCTCCAAGATCAGCAGCTCTTCCTGTTAATCTTTTTTTTTTCTTCCTGTTAATCTTGATACTTCTCTTTCACACTGTTGTTCTATTCAGATGTCTGATACTCATTGGTTGCCCCTTCATACCGTGATCAGTGTGAGTAGCTGGCAAATCTTCCTCGTGCAGTTGGGTTGACTGGTTTCCCCAAAAGACATTTCTCCTGAAAGGGTTCTTTGTGAAGGAAACATCCCAGCAGAGAAGCTAGGGACAGAAGGCAGCCGCGGACCCCTCCCCAACTGCCAAAGTAAAAGGGGCTTGACTCTAGCCATGAAGAACTTCAGTGATATCCCTCCTGGGAGGAAGGTCCTTCTTCTCTCCCTTTTGTATCTCTTATGATGTCTGGAACTTCCTCAAAGTCACCTGCATTATTTCACTCCCAGACCCTCCAGTCACCCGAGAAACATTTCCCACAAGGCACCTTCCCCTCCTCTGCCTTTTACCCACACTTGCTGTTCAGCAAGAGGTTAATGAGAATTGCAGCTAGCCCTTCCCATCTGAATGCAGCTCTCAGTTGAGTCCCTGTCAACTGCCCCGGGCCCCTCTTCCTGCTCCTTAACTGTGCTGCAGGTGAGCTCAGAGTTGCCCTCTTTCTTCTCTAATGCCACAGTTATTTTCTTCTGGGTGGGTTTTGGACTATCGTCTTCTTGGCTCTTTCCAATGCCATCCATCTAAAGAATTCCTCTCAATTTCTGGTGCCACTGCATTGAGAAAACTGGACAGAAAGAAAAGTAGCCTCCTACATTGGGATCGATCCACTCCCATGTGTGTTCCGAAGTATTCGTTACACAATTTGTTTATATTTTGAACGCCTCAAGGAGCACTAAAAAGGAACCGGTTTGCTGGAATTGGATTTATATCCAAGGGAGATGTGAACAAACATCTTTGTTTTATAATATGCAGAGAGTGTCAAGTACTATGCTTGTCATTTTATATGAATTTCCTCATTTAATATACACTAATTCATACACTAATTCTCATAAAAACTCCTGTGACCCAGAGATGAAGGCTAAGATGGGGGAGATGGTAATTTCATCACTTACCCACATTCATACAGCTAGTAAGTCACAAAGACAAGCTCCAAACCCGGATGTCTCCGATCTCAGGACCCAGGAGTACCAAACACTGTATGTAATATCTCTAAAAAATAAGCAAATGGTCATATTGTGTTATGGCGATATAATTCTGTCAGCTCAAGTGCTGACTGAATTAAGTGAGTCCATCTTTAGGCCAATCTAATGGTCAATCAGACTTATTTCCAGGGGGAAATTGGCATTGGGACCCCGGGACTCTGGATAGATCAGGGAGGAGGCAGATCTGCTTGGTGTATATGTGAGCTAAGAAAAACAGTCCGCCAAGGAAAGAAGAGTCAATCAAGCTGACAAAGGAAAGCAGAGACCCTGAGGCCCCACAGGGTGGCTGACACAGCTCCTGGTGGCTTTTCAGTTCCTGGACCCAGCCTCCTGGGATCCCTGTTGCCATCTCTACTCCTGCATTCTGTGAGACAAATTTTCCTTTTGCCTAAGCCAGCCTAACCAAACTGTGACCAAATGGTCCCTAACGAAGACAAGTGTAAAGCAATTGTTATTCCTCCCCTCCTCTGCGTGTGTGTGTGTGTGTGTGTGTGTGTGTGTGTTGATGGAGGGGCTATTTAACTTCATTCCAAAGGTCTCCCAGTGATCATAGGGAGATGACAAAATTCTTTCTTTTTCTTAAAGATTTATTTATTTATTTGAGAGACAGCACAAGCAGGGGAGAGGAGCAGAAGAAGAGGGAGAGGGATAAGCAGACTCTCTGCTGAGCAGGGAGCCCGACCTGGGGCTCAGTCGCAGGACCTTGGGATCATGACCTGAGCTAAAGTCGGATGTCTAACTGACTAAGCCACCCGGTGCCCGAAAATTCTCTCGTGCAATGAAGTCCTGTCAAGCACAAGAACATAAGCCCTGCGTGGGATTTCTGAGATACCCTGAAGGTCCTTTGCCCTCCCTCAAACTCTTCCTGCTCTGAAAACTGCACCATTACAGCTTGGTTCGTGGGTGTTAGCCTTGTCACCCTGAAAACCGGCAGCACATCCACAAAACAGTGGGCTCCTCATAAGCAGAGACGGGGCCCCTTCGCATTTGCGTCTTCACCGTCCATAGGACCATACTGGAGACGACCTGGCACGTACTCCTGCAGGATAACTGAATCAAGTAGAAAAACAAGGGCGGAAGGGGAAGGTGACGGCACACACTCCGATGTCTGCAACTTCCCCGTTTTGAGCTAGGTTGGTTCCAATCACAGGCGAGCCGTGAGATGACAGTTACGAAGAATTGAACAACCCTGAACTAGATGACAGACTGCATCCGTCTCTGCAGTTTCCATTTACCTTTACAAGCATTAATGCCACCTGGCCAGATTCATTTAAACGAAGAGGAGCAGAAAGGTTTACATGTTCTCGGGGACTGAAGGGCAAAGAAGGGGGAAAAAAAAGAAAAAGAAAATTGCCAGGCAGAAAGGGAGAATGTCTGCATCTCTCCCTCCTGCTTTCTCTTCTTCCCCCACCCTTGCTCTGTTTCATAAGTTTTATTGCCATCCTGACACTATCTAAATTATGATTTGAAATTCATTCAAGCAGACTAGCTTGTGGTTGCATTTGTAAAAATTTGAAAAAACAAATTTAATTTCTTTCTTCGGAAAAAAAAAATGCAGTGTTATAAATACAACTAAGGGACTGTTCGTGTGCACTCAGTGACTGGAACAAGCAGATGCATGGTTTTAATATCCATTTTTATAAGCCTGGAGGTTAGCCTCCCAACAGTACCCAACAGGATTCCATATGATCTCTTCAAAGCACTCCGCTAATGAGTTGCCATCATCTGTGCAAACAGCCCTGTGAGAAGGGGGGAGTCGTAGCCGCCTCTGCAAATGAGAAGACTGAGGTCTGAGAGAGGGAGGGGAGTTTTCCCAGCTGAGCAGCACAGCCCAGGCAGGGCTCAAAGCTCTGAGTTCCCCGAACTTGATCCCTGAGCCACGTTCCTATTTGAGATGAAACTCCCTCGGGCAATTAATTCATGGATTCTGACATAGCCATGGGGTAGAATGGAGGTAGAAATTCCCCAATGGAGAGAGACTTAAATGTTACTTAAATGTTACACAGCCTCCGTGTGCATTTACAAATTCAAAAGAAAATTTTCACATGGCTCATGGACAACGTTTTCAGAAAAACCATGGCGGTCTCAGGAAGAGGGTTCTTCCTAATAAACATGACTGGAACACGATTCCACAAGGATGTAGGGCCCAAGGAGTATTTCTGTATGCTATTCTTGGTCTCGCATAGGATGTGAATCTAATTGGTACTGTTTTGATCCACATCTAGAATTTTCCAATGAACAGCCCATTGCCTAATTGGCCCCTTGAGTTAGCGAACGGTTGCTATTTTGATGACTGTTTTCCTATCTAACTACTTTTTACTTCATTCAGTTCAACCTACATTTACTGGGCAAGGAACAATGCCGGAAATCAGGCAGGGCAAGGAAGGAGAGCGGAAATGGGAAAGAAAGATAAATAATACGCAATCTGTTGCCACGAGGAAGATAAAGTCCCTTTGCATAAATAACTGAATTAGAAGGCTAAAGGTATTCCATACTACAAAGGAGGTAAAGCTATCAGAAGGCAGAGGAAGAAAAAATGAACATTGTAACAGGATGGCAAGGGGCAGAGGAGAGAAATTATAAGGCTTCAGGAAGGAAGCAGCATATGGGCTAGACCATGAATGGATAAAATGTCGATACAAGAAGAGCAGGAGGGCATTCTAGACAGAGGGAACAGCATGGCAAAGACACAGGCAGGAGAAGGACACAGCGTGGGCAAGTGGGAGGTCTGAGTTGGGATTAGATTGTAAAAGACCTTGAAGTTGGGTCTGCTGGCAGTGGGGAGCTACCAAGGGTTTTCAAGTAAAGTAGTCAAGAGGTCCCTGCAGGCCTGAAATAAATCAGTCACATCTACTGAAGAAATGAACTATGTAACTTTTTTTTTTTATTTTAAAGATTTTATTTATTTATTTGACAGAAAGAAATCACAAGGAGGCAGAGAGGCAGGCAGAGAGAGAGAGAGGGGGAAGCAGCCTCCTGGCCCAGCAGAGAACCCAATGGGGGACTCGATCCCAGGACACTGAGATCAGGACCCGAGCCGAAGGCAGAGGCCCAATCCACTGAGCCACCCAGGTACCCTGAACTATGTTACTTAAGTCACTGTGTTTGGAGGCATCTTTGTTACAACACTTCAGTCTTAGTCTAATAAAAAACACTCTCAGGGCACCGGGGTGGTACAGTCTGTTGAGCCTAGGCCCCTTGGTTTCTGCTCGGGTCCTGATCTCAGGGTCATGAGATCCAGCCCCCTGTGGAGCCCTGCATGGGGCTCTGTGCGCTCAGCACAGAGTCTGCTTAAGATTCTCTCTTCCTCTGGCCCTCCCCCACCTTGAAAATAAATAAACACAAATCTTTAAAGTTAAAAAAAAAAAAAAAAGCCCTCATTTTACAAATGAGGTACCTGAAGTTTAGAGAAGACAAGAGCCTTAAACAGTATCATGTGACCAATCTGTGGCAGAAAGAGGGCCAAGCAAGAAAATTTCAGTGGGGGGATCCTGGGTTGGTCAGTCATTAAGTGTCTGACTCTTGGTTTTGGTTCAGGTCCTGATCTCAGGGTCCTGAGATCGAACTCGCATTAGGCTCTGCAATTGGTACAGAGTCTGCCAGAGATTCTCTCTCTCCCTCTGCCCATTCTGCTCATGTTTGCTCGCTCTCTATCTCTCTCAAATAAATAAATAAATAAAATCTTTAAAAAAGAAAAGAGGGCGCCTGGGTGGCTCAGTGCGTTAAAGCCTCTGCCTTCAGCTCAGGTCATGATCTCAGGGTCCTGGGATCGAGCCCCACATCGGGCTCTCTGCTCAGCGGGGAGCCTGTGTCCCCCCAACCCCACCGCCCTGCCTGCCTCTCTGCCTACTTGTGATTTCTGTCTGTCAAATAAATAAATAAAATCTTTAAAAATAAACAAAGAAAGAAATTTTCAGCTGGGATATTTCACTTCCTCAAAAGATACAATGGGGATGATGGCTATGTGATGATGTTGGTGATGATACTGATGAACGTTATTTGCTTTTGATAAGCTGGTCTTTAGAGGTTTTGTTTTTGTAACTTATATTCTTTATATTTTTCTATTTTTAAATGTTAAATCACACCACAGATCATGCATGTAACCACTTGAATCAATTATCTACGGGTGATAACATCCCTGAAACTTCATTAGCAAAGTTGTTTCCCAGACTGACAATATCTTACAGCATAATCTAAGAGTCACCTCGGAAAGACAGAACAATTCATTAAAAATCACTAATGTCTGCATGGTTTAAAGATGCACAGTGTTCATTTGGAGAATGAGAAATCAACGCGCATTGGCTCTTGCTGTCCGGGCTTGTCACGCTCTGTGTACGTGGGATGACGCACGTTCCCGAAGCCCGAGTTTAATTAACATGCTTATTCTGTGGTTGTACTTCCATTCTAACAAATTAAATGTTTAAACAGCCAGTGCAAACATTTAGATCTGAGTCAAAATTGTTTGCACTCTGCCAGTTTAGGCATTTAATTTATTATAATCCTTTCCATAATACATGCCTTGAAAGTAATTTTTTTTTTTTGCCCTGAAAAGTATCGTTAGTATTTCAACTGACAATATTGAGTCTGAGACCCTCAGAATGTGATGGGAGAATTAATTTGGACAGCAATCCAGGGAAATACATGAGATAATAAATGAATCTTCATCTGTCCTGACTTCCCCAATTGGCCAGGGGATGACGATGACAGGTGCCAACTCTGGCCCTGACTTTTGCCCCATAAATCTCTGTTCTTGCAGAGAGATGCTATAGCAAGATGAAACAAGGATCTTGCAAGGCTTTCCAACATTTCATTTTTAAGAAGCCCTTCCCTAGATCCTGACCTCTTTCTCTCTGCAGATATTTTTCCAGAATAAAGAATTTTTCTAGCTCTCAACAATTTCCCCCTTTCCTGGGGCTAAAGAAAGTGAAAATGCACTAGAAAGAAAAATGATAACAGAAGCTCCGGGGAAGCAAAGCTGCCCAAAATGATACAGATCTCAGGCCAGCCACAAAAGTAAGAAGCTACAGACCAGACCATGACCCTCTGGGGCTCCAGGTGACCACAAGGTGGCAGTGAAGGTCTTCTTCGCCCTGCCCATGACGCCCTCTTCCCCAACTCCCCCAACCAACCCCCAACCCCAGATACCCTGCCTCCTCCCCACCCTCTGCCCAGGAAACAGACCAACGCACCCAGATCTAAAGAGCTGGCACTTTGACATTTTGAATGGATACCTTTCTGATTTGTTGTGAATAACATGGGAACTGGAAAATGGTTGGAAATTCCCCTCCAGTGGCTCTTGCTTGAAGACAACGGAGCACTGTGTTGCGATCAAGAGGAAAATACCAAAGAGTAATAGATGTTTGTCTATAAGACATTTGTCACACAAACTCATTAAATCTCGATTTCTTCATCTACGGAATGAGGGTCTGGTTCCCTCTTATCCCTGAGGTCTCTTCCAGGGATCCTTCCAGACAGAAAGGAGAGGGACTCCAACTCATCACAGTGTGTCAGAGCACAGCAGTCAGGTTGTTGCTGGGTGGGAATCAAAGTCACCAGAAACTAAAACCCTGAATTTATTCACTCTCTGCCTCTTCAGGCTTCCATTACCTGCTCAGAAATCTTTCAAGGTCTTTCACAAAGCATTCCAGATTATTATTTTTTTAAAAGACTTTATTTTTTATTTATTTGACAGAGATCACTAGTAGGCAGAGAGAGTGGGAAGCAGGCTCCCCGCTGAGCAGAGAGCCTGATGCATGGCTCGATCCCAGGACCCCAAGATCCTGACCTGAGCTGAAGGCAGAGGCTTAACCCACTGAACCACCCAGGCGCCCCAGCATTCCAAGTTATTTTTACCCAGAGACTGAATTATCCAGAATCAACCCTTGGTCAAATTTCATAATGAGGCTATTTCTACCCAAAAATTGGCTGGCAGAAGAAGGGAGGAAATAGTCTAATTTAGCCAGTTTGCTCTTTTTCTCTCTCTTTTTTTTTTTAAAGTAAGCTCCACACCTAGCATGAAGCCCAAGGCAGGACTTGAACTCAGGACCCTGAGATTAAGACCTGAGTTGAGGTCAAGAGCCAGCTGCTTAATGACTAAGGTACCCAGGTACCCCAGTGTGTTATCTCTAAAAACAATCAACTCAGACCAATCCGGCTTTGTTTGTTTTTCCAAATAGTTTGTGTTGTTTAGACACACTAGGCTTTTCTCCCAGAGCCAGCTCTAGAACTTTCCATTCAAAAGAGCCCTGTGAAATGAGAAAGGAGGCCTGCCCCCCTCACCACATGTTTACTGTTTAAATGATGGGAGGATTAACAGAAAAATAAAAGACAAAATCCCTTTCTTCTTGAACATTTATACTGAGACACTTTTAGATATTTTTGATCTCTAAGGATTTTAACTAAATGAGGCATTAGTTTTTTAAAACCATTTTTAAAAATTAACCATAATAATAACTAGCATTCCTTACTACATACCAGGCCATGTATGTATTACCTCATCGATTCTCAGTACACCCCTATAAAGAAGAAACTACATTTCCCCCATTTCATAGATGCAGAAACTGGGGCTTGGGGAGATGAGGTCACCTGCCCAAGGTGGAAAGCTGGAAAGCACACAGGCATATTTGACACAAAGTCCCAGCTCTTCAGGCCAGTTCATCCAGCTCAAATTCTGTTTTTAATTTTCTCATTAGCCTCATGGATGAGCCCTCTTTCTTCCTGGGACCGGAGAATTAAATTTACTTCATATTTATAAAATGAGAGCAACTCATTAAACTTTGCAGTGGGAGGCCCAGACTTATTACAGTAGAAAGGCTAGGAGGGGTCCCTTTGGGTAGCTTCTGGCCTTCTGTGCCCTTCACATGAGATGGACACTGGTCTGCTTCAATTTGCCACTGAAGGAGATGCCACCCCCTTGGAGTGAAGGAATGCACCCTGTCTTGGGCCATTTGGGCTGCTGTAACAAAACACCATAGGCTGGGTGGACTTACAAACAACATTTACTTCTCACCATTCTGGAGGCTAGAAAGGTCAAGATCATGGGGCTGGCAGATTCGGTGTCTGGTGAAGGCTCTCTTCCAGGTTGCAGAGGGGGCTGCCTCCTCTCTCTGTCCTCATAGGGCAGAAACGGGAAGAAAGTTCTTTGGGGTCTCTTTCATCTGAGCATGCCTCCCATTCTGGAGGGCCCCACCCCTACCCTCCCAGAGGCCTTGCCCTCCCAATGCCAACACAATGGGCCTTAGGATTTCTACATATGAATGTGGGGGGTAGACACAAACATTTAAGCCAGAGCACACCCTAGGGACCTCAGCTACCATTTAGATGCCTTCCCTCTTGTCTTAAAGTTCAACGGACACACAGAGAACCGCCAACCACCACAGTCCTTCTTATACTGGACTTGAGGACTACCAAGAAAACACACAACTCTTAACCCAGATACCATGGCAAGAGGTCCTCCCGTCCTATCCTCTACTTCCAGCCAGAGACAGTATAAACGAAAAACAAACTTACAGATCACAGAATATTGATGAAAATCACTAACTCTTCTGAACACCCACTGGAGTGCAAAGGGCTTTACCTGTCTTAACACTCATTTGACAGTGGGGGAGACTGAGGCTTACGAGAGTGAAATGACTTTCCCAAAGCCATACAAATAGCCAATGGGGCTGGAATTTTCTATGCGCATGCAGCCCGTTCCGTTCATCCACTGTGCTCTGAACTTCATTTGTTAAGTCCCTGCTCTCTCTCCCTGAGCTGGGCTGATGTAGGAAGAAGCAGGGAGGCACCCCGATGGACAGAAGCCTGGGTGAAGTCTTAAAATGGCAGCCAGCACTGTTTCCTGAGAACACTGGTCGTGTTTCTTTAGGTGAGTCCCCCCACCTTACTGGGTTTAGTTTCCTCATTCTCAGAATTCCCTAAGGACCCTTTTTAAACCCTGAAATTCTAGGATTGGGGTCCAGGTAGCAAGTTGGCAAACCGATGGACAAGCTGGTGGCCATGGCTTTCTGGTTCCCTCAGCAGGAATTCGGTACCAGCCTGGAACTTCTTCCATCCTCCACATTATGCATTCAGCATTAGACCTCTGTTTTATCTGCAGCATGTTAGTATTACACATTTATATTTTGCCAGTTATCTCTTCTATTAACCCGGGCACTCTGCAAAATGACTTGTCATTAATAACGTGAACTGGCTTTTTCAGTTTAGACAGAAAAGAAGATATGGAATTGAAGGAACTGTGTTATCTAATGCATTTTCAAAGAGATTTGTTTGGAGAGAGCGCTTGTTAGAAATACCTAAGCAAGGAGCATCAAATCTTTGACAAAATATATATTAGAAAAATTGCTTAGAGGACTTTCAGGGATTAAAGTCTGCCAGCATGCATTGCTTCGAATTTTCTGACAAAATTTTAGCAGCAAGCACATTAGAATCTTACAACCACTTTCTTAAATGCCAACATCCAAATCACAAATGCCACCCCTACTGGATGAGGGTTGGGGGGTATGTTTGTTCGGGGAGGTACACGGGGCTTTGCTGTTTAGTTTGCTCGCTTGCCTTTATAAAGACAAGCACAGAATTTTAGAATGGGGTGGGACCAGATAGATTTTTCCCATCCCCCTTGTTTTCTAGATGAGGGAATCAGACCCACATAGAGGAGTGTTCCCAGGTCATACAACAAACACAATGCAAAGCCAGGACTCAGAGCAGCTGCTTCACTCCTAGCCCCTCACTTTCTCCATCGTGCCAGCTGTCATATTCCACAAATGGACAGAAAAGGAGCATGAAGAAAACAACATCAGTAATCACTCATTGGGGAAGTCATCTCTGAGCCTAGAGATGGAGGTTCCCCGATGCTCATCAGAGCCTCAGAAAAGGACAAATAGATCTGGTGCAGGGAACCGGGGAACCAGACCAGGGGGAACGGCTGAGGAGGGCTGAGCTGGGATCTGACACCCCAGGGGCCCACGTCAAGCCTGGTGAATTACCTGGGAGCGGAGGCTTATATGGACCTGTCGGCATATTGTGAAGCCGACAGGGCAGCTTCAAAGGGCAGTGTGGTGGAGAGGATTGGGTGTGGGGTCACAGGAGCCCTGAGAGGGAGCCCCAGCTCTGGTTGTCACTACTTGTGACCTTGAGCAACTATCTCCCTCCATCCCTCTGGCTCAGCACCCCCACCTGCAAACTGAGACATCTTTGTGTGCTCTACAGCGCTGTAAATGTGTAAATTTTACTCTTGTGGCTCAGGTTTGTAAGTTTTATCATGCCCTGAGCAACTGGCCAATCAGCCATGATTTGCCTTTCCTGCAAGGACACAAGCAGAACACTCTGACTCAGAGAAACAGGGCTGGGCTTGGCTTCCTACAACCAGAGGTGGCCCCAAACGAGGCAGTGTTGGCCTGAACCTCCAGCCCAACCTTTCCGTTCCACCAACGGGCTGCTCTGCTTATGTTTGTTTAATTCAAATGGTATCCAAGCCAGAGAAATACACTACTGCTTTTGTCAGGGAGGTCTGAGACTGGCAGAAAAAATGCACAGAAGAGCCCTGACGGGTGGCTCCACTCTGCGGAGGGCCGTATGTGTGGAGCCCTCTGCCCGCAGCACCCTGGAAGGGGTCTGCCTCGCCCCTGGGTTTGGGGGCAGGAAAAGACGCCAGCTCTCCTCCCCACAGGCATGCAGCCCTCCAAGACCCTGGCAAAATGTCAGGTTTCCACAGAGGCCCTGAGGAGAGGCCAGGGTCTTTAAAGGACACATACATGTGACTGGGTGAGTATACCTCAACTGAGAGGCCCCCACTGCAGAGGCTCTCGGAAGGCAGGAGATGAGGAGGAAAAAAGGCCCAAAGGATTATAAAGTCCGGGTGAAGGGCTCAGAGACGTCACAGACAAGGTGACCCCAGGTTTGTTGTCATGGGAAGAAGGAACATTTCTCTGATGGTGGAAAACCTGCAGTCCAGTCACTAAACAAACCAACCTGTTCATCGGTTTACCTCCCTGGGCCTCAGTTTATCTTCCCGGATCTCCGTTTTTCGCCTACATAAAAGGCAAGCCCTCAATTATACAGTGTCTCAGTCATCTTCCAGCTCTAAAGGGATTCGTTCTGACTTGAAGGAGAGGCAGTTCACAGAGGAAACGGGCTTTAGAAAGAAAGTAGAATAGGTGAGGGAGAACAATGCAGCCAGAGCTTTGCGTGCAAAGGCCGGAAACCCAACAAAAAGCATGACTCACGTCAGGACAAACTGAAGAGCTAAGAAGCTGGGAGGGTGGGGGGAAAGGAAGCAGCCTGCATGGCTCCCTCCCTTGCCTACTTCATCCCCGATACTCAGCGCCTGCCTGGGTTGGACATCGGCTTTCCTCTGACTTTGACAGAATTTCAATTTTCTCATAAGTATTTTTTTTAATTTTTATTTTTTATAAACATATTTTTATCCCCAGGGGTACATGTCTGTGAATCGCCAGCTTTACACACTTCACAGCACTAACCATAGCACATACCCTCCCCAATGTCCATTACCCCACCCACCTTTCCCGACCCCCTCCCCCCAGCAACCCTCAGTTTGTTTTGTGAGATTAAGAGTCACTTATGGTTTGTCTCCCTCCCAATCC
>PISX010016818.1:0-44656 GCA_004024625.1 Mellivora capensis | reverse complement strand
CACAAAACCCAGAATCATTAAAAATTTAAGAATTGCTAAAATACAAAGGACATGCATCTCCTTACATTGTTTATGTTTTGTATTTCACTCGGTTTGAGTAATGAAACTAAATTGGTTGGTTTCTTTTATACTTTGCCTGTTTCTAATCAGTTTCAGTTTTGATTTTCCATGAGCTCATTGAGTGATGTTGTTTTGGGGGGGTTACATACTCCTGGCATTATCCATATTCTTAACAAGATTTTTGGTTATTGAAAGTAAACATTTCAGGGTATGTGAGGGTATATGGAGCCTAGAATACTCTGATAGAGAAAACTTAGATTTGGGGGTAAGAATAATTTAACAAGGGGCACCTGGGTGGCTCAGTTGGTTAAGTGACTCCCTTCGGCTCAGGTCATGATCCTGGAGTCCTGGGAATGAGTCCCACATCAGACTCCCTGCCTGGCAGGGAGTCCGCTTCTCCTACTGACCTCTCTCCTCTCATGCTCATTCTCTCTCTCTCTCTCAAATAAATAAATAAAATCTTTTTTTTAAAAGATTTTATTTATTTGACAGAGAAAGATCACAAGTAGGCAGAGAGGCAGGAAGAGAGAGAGAGAATCAGGCTCCCCACTGAGCAAAGAGCCTGATGCGGGGCTTGACCCCAGGACCTCGAGATCATGACCTGAGCTGAAGGCAGCAGCTTAACCCACTGAGCTACCCAGGTGCTCCTAAATGAATAAAATCTTAAATAAAAAAAGAATACTCTAACAAGTACATGAATGGAATTGTGTGGAACTTGAGCTTATTTTGAAATAAGTCAAGCTTTATCACATGTCTGTATTTCCTCAGTTACTTAATAAATTTCATAATTATGCCAAATTTTATCAAAGCACTATAATATGAATGGCTATGTTACAGTGTTTAATTTTTATCTGTTGATGTCTGCTATAAATCCTGGTAATGTAGGCACCACATATATTTTACAAACACAGCTTAGATGTAGCATATCCTGCTTATAATCATAAGGCAAGCTCAGTAGGATATTAAGCCTACGCCAGCTCAGTTAAACCAACAGATGACTTCATCAAACACAAAATATCTTTGGTTAGCAGATCATGCTACTGTGCTATTAACTGGTAATGCAAATGCACAATTGATATGCACCTTGCTGTACATTCTGCTAAAAGACTAAAATCTTCTAAGGCGAATAATCATAACTGAAAACAAAATAGCCAAATTTCATCACTTTATGCCAGGTCTTTCTAATTATTCCGTGTTTATGAGTAGAAGGATGGAATAGCTGCCTCTGGATAGGTGACAGAAGTGAAGAGGAAGCTGGCATTCTCAGCAGTCCTCATTCAGCTGGATGATTCCTGATGCTCTTGCCTCTTCTCTCCTTTGGGTGAGCTGCCTTGTCGCCATGCTGTCTTCCATTAGCATGCCTCCTGGAGGTGTGCCGGGCAAGGAGCCCCAGTCAGCCCCACTGGTTCCTTCTGGTCAGCGATTCTGGTCAAGGAAGGGATAGGGGACAAGACTGAAACCAATGGCTGAGGTGAGGTTGGAGGATCAACCATCGTTTTCATTGTCTTTCCACTTGTTAACACGCTGAACTGAGAGCCGAAAGCAGTAGTTTTTCTTTTTCCAATAGGATGTGTTGTGAATTTCGTCCCTGACAAAAATTCCGGCTTGCTATTTAAGCCCTACCAATAAGTGGGACATAGGAGAAACCAAATATACTGAAGAATGGCAGCTTAGTTTGAAAAACTAACGATGTGACTATCTCTAAATAGAAGAGAAAGGATGAGGTATTTCATCTACACACATGGTTGGAGGTGGGAAGAGGCAGAGACAAAAAGAGACAGAGAGAGGCCTTAAAATCAAGCCTTGAAAAGTCTCTCATCTCTTGGAATATTTTCTCAGTAATTTTATTTTGGATCCAAGTGATTATTTGTGGAAGACACACGTTAGCCCCTCACTAACTCAGTCAATTTTTCCAAAAGGAGACACATTTAACACAGATTCATTATAATTTCAGGAAGCATTGAGATTCTTTTTTGTGTGTGTGTGACATTGAAATTCTAAGTGTTGGATGTCACTAGATGAACACAGCAATTCAGTTGTAGAAATCAAGAATATATATATACCAACAGAAAAAAAAATCAGTTTCAATGTTATGTGAAAAGGTACTTTGAATAAGCAGTGTGAGCATCTGATGTGGATTGAGGTAGGGCCACATCCCAAAGACCCAGGCAGAAGTAGGTGAGAGCCCTCTGGAGAGCTGCATCAGATGAGAAACTGATGTTTAAGACATGTGAAAAGCTTGAGTAAAATTGTTTTGTAAAATATGTGATATTTTACATAAGTGGAGAAAGTAATAGTCCCAAGTAATACTTTCACATTTGATGATGTGAAAGTATCACTTTGGACTATTGCTTTCTCCACTGATGTGGAAGCAATTTAAATGTGAAAGTATCACTAAGTTAATCAATGAAATACTGTAAGTAGACATTTGACACTTTCACTTACATCCCTAAAAATTGTATGTATTTAACTTGGCCAAAAGTGATTTTGGTAAATTCTCATTGGAAATATAAAAGATGATTTTATATCTGGGGTTGGCCTTATGGAAGAGCATATAGTTGTTTTCCAAAACATGGTTAAATTTGACGGTGCTAGCAGTCATAACCACCTTTAATCATACGGGACGATCTAGGATTAAGCTATTATGAAAGGAGACTAACATTTGGGGAGAGTTTTACAAATTCAACACAAATAAGCTACATCTCAATCATATGTGCCTCTGAAGGAGAAGGGGCCATTCCATTAAATTCTATACATTAGAAATCTGGAGTTTTGCTACTGGGAAAATTGAGGTGGAAAAGCTCATTGAACTGGCAAACGTGGTCCCTGTGACACACACCTACAGACTCTTTTGTGGCTGCCCTGTGGGTGGGTCCAAACCACTGCCCATTTATTTGTATGCATTAACGTTGGTGAAGAGACTAAAATGTGCATTTTGTAGCATGTAGGTGATGTTATCGTTCATTACTTTATTTATTTTTTCAAATCCAAGTATTATATAAGGGTATGGCCAAGTATTATATAAGGGTAAGAGTGATACAGTTTTCTGAAGTAACACCATAGTTTTTTCCTCAGTGACAATTTGTCCATAAGCTTTTAGTATATAGAATGCACTTCGTTTGTTTAGTACATCAAAGAAGCTTTGTGGGCCCCAGAAGCTGAATTTTATAACATTTCATCAGGTCTGGCAAGTAAATAGAAGCTAGTTCATTTTTATCCCCATTTCCTTCAATCCAATATAAAAGTCACCTAAACGAGAAAGGGGATTTTTCTTCAAGACTTCACAGCAGAATTCTAGAAAGGAGATGTGGCTGAGAATGTATTAGTGCTTATATGGGATGTTTTGCATGGGTCGTTTTTGTATCTTGGCAACAGCCTGAAAACTGGCATTGAAATAGGTAAGTGAAGCCTGAGGGTGCCCTAGAAGATAAAGTATTATTGATTAATATTTGGTAACAGTATGAATTTACATTTTATGTATTGTTAGGCAAACTCTTGGAAGAGACCCCAGTTTAAATGTTACCTTAACCTGAGAGTTTTCAGTGTAAGTAGTGAAAATTAGTTGCGAGTCCATTCCACAGATCACAAAAATGGGCTCAATGTGTTATAAATTTCAAAAAATAAAATCTATGTAGCCCCTGGGTGGCTCAGTCAGTTAGACATCCCAATCATGACTTTGACTCAGGTCGTGATCTCATGGTCGTGAGATTGAACCCCATGTTGGACTCCATACTCAGCAGGGAGTCTGCTGGAGATTCCTTCTCTCTCAAATAAATAAGTAAATACATCTTTGAAGAAATATATTTGTCTTTTGTTCAGGTTGAAGTGAGGTTTGTAGCAAAATTACTTGCTGGAATATTCAAGAGTTAAACGAGCAGCACATGAAGTCAAGTTATTTGGGAATGCCACTGCTTTGGAGAAGCAGGGTTTCCTGTTGAAGCTAGCAATCTGTCTTTCACGCACAGCACTCACTGAATCCTGCTTCAAGTAATGGGCCATAACTCAGGATAATGCTCAAAAGATAATGTAGCAACGACATGGCCCAGATGACTAGGATAAGAATACCACCAAGGCCAATCCTTTAGTATGTGCAGAAATGTCCATCCTGGTCCAGTCTGACTGTCCAGAGAAGAATGACATGAACACAGCAGATGGGGAGCCCACTGCCCTGTAGTTGGTCACTTTGACCTGAATAAGTCCTTGCGGAAAGTGAGCCCTTGGTGTGAGTGAAGAATTCAGCATCATGCCTCAGACTGTGCTTATAGCAGCTGAAGAGAGAGAACAATAGCATGAGAAAAACAGCATGGGTCCTACATAATTCCATAGGTTTCTTCTTCTTTCTCCTCTTCCTCACCTGCCCACTTCTTCTTCTCCTCTTCATTCTCCTTCTTCTTGTCCGACATCCACCTGACAATTTCTGTTTGCAGAATAGTTTTGTTACCTAAAACTTATATGACAACTTTGAGAAAAACTTTTTAAGTTGTTACTTAAAACTTGTATGAAACTTTTGAGAAATGGGAAGAAATGAGTGAAGGTTATTAGTTTTACTTATAATATTACACAGGAAATTAGAACAAGGGAGGAAACTATAGAAAGGTGACTGTAATGCCTCCGGAGTAGAAGCTCTACCAAGATTGTTCTGTCCCCACCAGGGTAGGTGAGACCCATGCTGTCTGGTTACACTGGATGAAGACTAGAGCCTTTCTCTCTTGGTCAGTTGCTAGTAGCTGTTTCGGAATCAAGCCATCATGTTGTTAGTATTTTAAGAAATATTAAGTCTTAATATTATTAAAATAGAAGACAATAGTCTTTAAATGTAGAGCTATAACATGTGTATGAGATATGGGGTCTTGTTGGTTTGCAACCCTCAGAGTTCTTTGCATTAAATCTGAAACTGGTCCCCCTATGTGGAGGGCAAGAAGAGACCAAAGGAAGATGCAGGCAGCTTCCGATTTTTAAGTGACAGCATGAATAAGCAAGAGAATTTTGCTATTAAGCTGGTCTTGAGAAGCCTCAAGATGAGCAGTCTCCACACTGCTCACCAGAATCTTAAGAACTTACATAAAGGCCTTAACTGGATTCAGTCACATTTACCATCGAGATGCTCTCAATGGTAAATGTGACTGAATCCAGTTAAGGCACACTTTTTGTTCATTCCTCCATTTGTCTATCTATCTATGACTTATACATGCAGCAAATATTTATTTAACATCCCTTTGTGTCAGACTACTCTCTAATCTCTTGGAAAAGAATAGAGGAAAGGCAAATTTTCTATAATTTGTAGACACCTTCCCACATGCCAGGTGGGAAATATTAAGGAGAACACTGAACCTTCTTATTGGAGTGAGTACCTGGAGTAGTGTTGGCCCAGAATGTTCTTCAACACTCACAGGTCAGTTGGCTGAATGAAAGTAGTGCAACAGAGAGCTAGGAGTACCTCCTAAATCCATCTAGTTTCAGGCTGACCAAAAATACCACCTACCAACAGACCAAAGTTCCCATGAATTCATCTAAGTCAGATTGGCCAACTATGGTCCATGGGTCAATCTAGGCCCCTGTTTTTGTAAATAAAGTGTAATTGGAATACAGCCACACATTTGTTTACATAACATTTACGGCAGCTTTCATGCTGTAACGGTAGTGTTGAGCATTTTTGACAGAAACCGTATGGTCACAAAACAGAAATGTTTATTATCTGGCTATTCTACAGAGAAAGTTTGTTAACTCCTGATAGAAGCCAACAAGAGACTTGGATATCAGTGAGGATGCTTTCAGCATCAAGATATAGAATGTTTAATTAATGGCTTAAATAATGAAGAAGATGTATTAGAACATGTAAAGATAGTGCAAGGTTTATTAATTACATGGCTCAAGGAGTAATCAAGGACCTAGGTTCCTTTCATCCTTTCTGCTCTGCCAGTCTTGGCATGTTGCCTTGTGTATCAGGCTCATCTATTTGTCTTCTGAGGATGGCTACTGCATTTCCAGGCATCATATCCTCAGGCCATCTCATTAAAGGCAGAGTAAAGGAACACTTTTCATGAAGGTGGAACACCCCCCTCCCCATCCTGAAGCAGACTTCCTTTTTTCCTTCTCATTGGACAGAATTGCATCACTTACTATGGCTAATTCACTGGCAAGGAGAGTGGTTTGGCCATAACTGGTTTGGGCTATTCTCCCTGACTGCTGAGGAACTGGTACTGTGCCAGGAAGAAAAGGTAGAAAAATGCCCTCTGTGTCCTAGTATTTATGTGCCATATCTAATGCCTTTAATCTCAGACCTACCCATGGAGACTCAATGCATTTGCTTAGCTAAGATTTTATGTTCTTTGTGATTGTAAACAGTAAATGACCCTGACTTTTGATTCAAGCAACTTTTGGGGGGCTTTTACCTATGTTCTTTCTGGACTAAACCTCTGCTTTCTAGCACAGTGGTTTAATGAGAAGCTGTGGAGTTAATATTGCCAGTCAAACTGACCCCTCTGAATTCCAGATCTGCAATTACTATGCTACAGTTTTCCCCCCTTTAAAATGGACATTATTGTAGTACTTATTTCCCACATTATTATTAAGGTAAAATAAAATAATTTAAATCAAGTATTTTGTAGTTTCGGGTCCATGGAAGTGTTCATGGATGTTATCTGTTACTATTATCTCTTTCCTTAACTTTGCGCAGGTAGTTCATTGTAGCATTTCCCTGCAATAAGTCTGAAATGGCATGCTAGTCTACTAATTAATCATTTTGTAGACTCATAGAAACCTCAGGCAACATTTTGAAGAAAGGCACAACCTGAGGATCTGAGATGGTCATGCTGACACCCTGAATCCTGGGATGCCAGCTCAGAATGGGTAGTGTATGGATACAGGCAAACTGATCTAGACTGAATTATGCAAACTACTCATTGGTTAGCTTGGGTACACTATATATTAACCAAAGAAAATATTTCATGTCACCTAAAATACAATGCCTTGGGGAACACTTTGAAGATCTATGTCCCTAATATTTAAGATCTCATCATGCTTCACCTTGTATATCTATCCTTTGTGCTTTTTCAATCTCTTACGGGTTTTATATTCAAGTGTTTCTCGAATCTGCCTCTTCTTCATTCCTAGTACCACAACCCTTAACATCTGACATTTAGACCATTGTAGCATTCTTCTGAAAGGTCTATACTCTATAAGGGTGCCAGGAAAAAAATACATAAAGGAAGAATCCAATTAGATGAGCCCTCTGTTTAAAACTATAGAATAGGAACTTCCGTTTCTGAATATGATAAAGTGACTGTATTAGACTTTCCATCTCATTCTAAAGAATAACAGATCTGGGGAAAATATATGAAGTAACTGTTGTTTAAGTGTGACACGACAGGCAACAGAGAACTGTGATCCTTTAAAGTGGGAAACATAAGACAAACTGCATTCACCTCACATTCCTGCTGGAGGTGCATCTTTCCCATGGCGGGGATAGGTCAAGCACAGTGACAATCTAGCTGAGGAAATGGCAGAGATCAAAATTCAGGAATGGTAAAGAGACTAGATTTAAAAGGGAAGGGTGGTAGAGAGGAAAGAGCTGTGTAGGGGAGGGCCCACAAGTCAGCTTGGAAAATTACTTTGAGTCATTTTCATAGTTCTGGGTTGTATGTTGGTAGAGCAAGACTGTGAATTCTAGCAGAGATAGCCTGCTTAGGGGCTGAGAGATGAACAAAGGGAGATCACTTAGGGTGGAAAGATGGTGGAGTTCTGGCCTAGCATTAGTGAAAAGACCTTACTGATGGCCTCAGGCATTGAACTGAGGTAGGGAAGGCCTTGCCAGGACACTAAGGGCCATGCCCTAGAGAAAGAACTATATCTTAGGGCTAATGAAAAAACTAAACAGAACAGAATTTGTTAAATATTAAATGTTTAACAGGATCAGGAGGATCTGCCAGTACTTTAATTGCCTTACTAGAAAAAAAATACAGTGGACATGTAATCCATATTATTTAAAACACATATTAAAAATTTATTGGAACTTGGGGCGCCTGGGTGGCTCAGTGGGTTAAAGCCTCTGCCTTTGGCTCAGGTCATGATCCCAGGGTCCTGGGATCGAGCCCCGCATCAGGCTCCCTGCTCAGTGAAGAGTCTGCTTCCTCCTCTCTCTCTCTCTGCCTGCCTCTCAGCCTACTGTGATCTCTGTCTGTCAAATAAATAAAATATTAAAAAAAATTTACTGGACATGCAGGGAAGCAAAAAAAAACAAAAACAAAAACAAAAAAACAAAAACAAACAAACCCTAATAATCAAACAACAAAAACTAGTTAGTAAGAACAGAGACTGAAATGATTCGGATGTTGGAACTAGCAGACGTTTTTTAAATTGTAAGAAAGCTCAAGAACTTAAAGGAAAAAAATGACAAAATGGATGAGTAGATAGGGAAACTAAGTAGAAAGAGGTAATTTATAAGAAATAAATGCATATTCTAGTACTCAAAAGGATACTATCTGTACTATCTGAAGCGAAAAATTCACTGTATGGAGAGACTTGGAAGTATTGGACATGACCAAAAAATGGTCAGCCAGACTGAAGAAAGATCATTTGTAATTATTAAACATGAAGCACAGAGCAAAAATAGAGTGAAATGAACAAAAAGTTAGTGACTTGTGGGATAATATCAAGTGATCTAAGTTATTTACTTGTAAAGATCTATAAGAGAAGGAGAAAGAAAATAGGGCAAAAAATGTTTGAAGGGATAATAGCTGAGAATTGTTCACCAAGTGGCGAACACTTGGTGAAAGTAACCAAACTGCACATATAAGTTCAGTGAATCCCAACATATACAGAAAAACCCTGAGGAATCATGATTGAAATGCTTAAAAAATTAAAATAAAAAGCTATCTTAAAAACAGTCAGAAAAAGGGAATACTATGTATAGGAAAATGACAATACACAAATGATAGCTGATCTCTCATCAGAAACCACGAAGGTCAGAAGACAAATGAAAAATATTATAAAGTACCTAAAGTAGGTAAAACACTCAATCCAGAGCTCTGTATCCAAGAAAACACTATTCTACAATATAGGAAAAATAAAGGCTTTTCTGATCAAACAAAAATCTGAGAAAATTCTTTGTCAGCAGAACTATGAGAAATGCTAGAGAAACTTTTTCAGAAATAACACTAAATAGAAAATCAAATCCATAGAAAGGACTGGAAATGATAATATATGGATAAAGATAAGAGTGACTTTTTTCTTCTCTTAAATTTTTAGACCTATGAATTATTTAATTTTACTGCAAAAATAATAATTGCTATTGTGAAATTAGAACATGTTTGGCAGTAAATATAAACAACAAAAACACTAAGGATAAAGGAAAGATGAGTATTAAATTGACTATAATGTCAGAAGTTTCCTGTATTTCAATTATGTGAAATGATACAATCATAATTTTAGTAGATTGTGATAAGTTAAGGTTGTATAGTTTGATCCCTAGACTAGTATCGCTAGTAAAAGTAATATACAGAGGCACATAGAAACGTCTAAGAAGGAAATGGAATAGAATGAGCACACACATACACATGCACACACATCCACACACACATGCACACACAAGCACACACACACAAGACCGAAACCAGAGGAGGAATGAAGAAGAGGAACAAAAATCTGATGAAAAAATTAACAAATAGAAATATGGTACACTTATAATCAACCATATTTTAACTATGTTGGTGGAGATGGACTAAATAATCCCAAGATAATAAATAAATTTTCTGACTAGTTAAAAACAGTGAGATTTAACTAGATTCAAAGAGATGTAGCATAACATAAACGCATGAGTAAATGTACAGAAATATGTGAAGAGTAAGTACAAGAAAGGTTGTGTGGCTATGTCAATATGAGTCTAGATTTTGAAGGCATGGATTGCCAGAGATAAGGACAGACATTTCATATGACAAAGGGAAAAGTTAACCAAGAAGACATAATAATCAGAAATGTATATGTATTGAATAAAAAAATCTTCAAGATATGAAGTAAAAATTGTTAGAACCAAAGGGAGAAATGGACAAACTGATAATAGATTTTAATAACCCTTTGTCAGTAAATGACAGAAAATGTAGACAAAAAAATTACCAAGATTATAGATTTCACAACACTAAAAACCAACTTGACCTAACATTTATTGAATGCTAGATTTAACAAGCACATAACACACATTCTTTTCAAATAAGCAGGAGTGTTTACAGAGATAGACCATGTAATGGGCTAAAAAAATAAGTTTTAACACACTTTAAAAGATTGAATTCTTATAAATGGTGTCCTCTGGAATTAAATTAGAAATCAATAGCAATACTGTATCTAGAAATGCTCCAATATTTGAACATTAAACAGAATTTTCTAGGTAACCAAGTGGTTATGGAAGAAATTGTAAGGTAAATTAGAAAATATTTTGAACTGAGTAATAATCACATCTGAACATCTCAAAACTTATGTGATGCAATGTTTAGAGTGAAATTTATAGTTTCATATTAGAAAAGACAAAAAAGGCTTAAAATAAATTAAGTGTCCATCTTAGGAAACTAAATAAGGAAGAGAATATTAAATGCAGACTAAGTAGAAGAAAGTAACATAGATAAAAGCAGAAACCGGTAAAATAGAAAACACATGAACAATAGAGCAATGAACAGAGCTAAATGTGATTTTTTGGTTAATAGATAAATCTTCTAAGTTAATAGGATCCTAGTAGGACTGCTCAAGAAAAACAAAGATATATATTTACACATATATATTTAATCTAAATAATCTTTAAATAAACCCTCAGTTTGTTTCTCAGTGTCCATAGCCTTTCATGGTTCATCTCCCCCTCCAGCTTACCCCCCCTTCATTTTCCCCTTCCTTCTCCTAAATGTCCTACATGTTATTCCTTATGTTCCACAAATAAGAATAACAGTATTTCAATAAAATCAACAGTTTAGGTAAAACAGACAAATTCCTAAAAATACATAATATATCAAAACTGGCATGGCAGGAAATAAAAAATCGGAATAGAGCTACTTTTATTAAATAACCACATAGCAAATGTATTAAATAAATTAAATTCATATGAAAATTTTTTTTCACAAAGAAAACTCCAGGCTTGGATGGTATCAATGGTGAAATTTATCAAATATTTATTAAAGAAATAAAAATCAATATTATACCAGCAATGATAATTGCAAAGTTGGTAAGTCAAGGGGCAGTATACAAGGCCAATATACAAATATCAGTTATAGTTTTACATATTGTAACAATTATAAGTAAAATTTTTAAAATAGAATTTAAAATAGTGAAAATAAGACAAAATGTGAATAAATATAATAAAAGATAAAATATCATGCATTTTATACATTTGGAGACTTATACTATGTTACTTGAAGATCTACTATTAAGCTACAGTAACTGGAATGTATTGTTCCTCTTTAACTTCACATTATACAGATGTCAACATACACGAAAGAACTAAATAGTTTAATAGTGTAATGCTCTTGTTTACCTCTGAGTTTTAATAATTATCTTCTTAGAGCAATTATTGTTTTGTCTATACACACTCTTCACTTAACCTCAATTAATTATTTCTTCTTAATTTATTATCTTAACACATCTAAAGACAAATTTCCCCTGGTCCCATATTTGGCTACCCTAAAGTACAGCTCATCTAGGGAAAGCCTATTCGATTATTTATTTGTTCCCATTATTTGTCAATTTTTAAAATAATGAGCTGTTACCATAGCATTATCTAGAAATGACTGATTTTTGTTCAAATACTGTCAAAGGTTCTTGGATTTAAGCACTTTAATGTCTTTCAGTGCAAATATAATATTTCTGGAGGTTCAATTGTTCTATATGTGGCAAGGAAGGATTTATTCAAGTGGTTTTCTTAGAACCTTTTTAAAAAAATTTATTTATTTTTATTACGTTATGTTAGTCACCATGCAGTATGTCATTAGTTTTTGATGTAGTGTTCCAAGATTCATTGATTGCGTGTAACACCCAGTGTTCTAGGCAATACGTGCCCTCCTTAATACCCATCACCTGGCTAACCCATCCTCCCAACATCCCCCAAAACCTTCAGTTTGTTTCTCAGAGTTCACAGTCTCTCACAGTTCGTCTCCCCTTCTGATTACGCCCCCTTCATTTTTCCCTTTCTTCTCCTAATATCCTCCATGCTATTCCTTATGTTCCACAAGTAAGTGAAACCATATGATAATTGACTTTCTCTGCTTGGCTTATTTCTCTCAGCATACTCTCCTCCCATCCCATCCATGTCAATGCAAAAGTTGAGTATTCGTCCTTTGTGATGGCTGAGCAATATTCCATTGTATATATGGATCACATCTTCTTTATCCATTCATCTGGATAAAAGGGCATCTCCTTCCACAGTTTGGTTATTGTGCAATTTGCTGTTATGAACGTTGGGATGCATATGGCCATTCTTTTCACTACATCTGTATCTTTGGGGTAAATACTCAGTAGTGCAATTGCTGGGTCATAGGAAAGCTCTGTTTTTAACTTTTTGAGGAACCTCCACACTGTTTTCCAAAGTGGCTGCACCAACTTGCATTCCCATCAACAGTGTAAGAGGGTTCCTCTTTCTCCACTTTCTCTCCATCATTTGTTGTTTCTTGCCTTATCAATTTTGCCATTCTAACTGGTGTAAGGTGGTATCTCAATGTGGTTTTGATTTGAATTTCCCTGATGGCTAATGACGATGAGCATTTTTTCATGTGTCTATTAGCTATTTGTATGTCTTCTTTGGAGAAGTGTCTGTTCATCTCTTCTGCCCATTTTTTTTTTACTTGATTATTTGTTTTTTTGGGTGCTGAGTTTGAGAAGATCTTTATAGATCTTGGATATCAGCCCTTTGTCTGTAGTGTCATTTGCAAATATCTTCTCCTATTCCATGGATTGTCTCTTTGTTTTGTTGACTGTTTTCTTTGCTTTGCAGAAGCTTTTTATCTTGATGAAGTCCCCAAAGTTCATTTTCACTTTTGTTTCCTTTGCCATTGGAGATGTGTCTTGAAAGAAGTTGCTGTGGCCAGTGTCAAAGAGGTTACTGCCTATATTCTCTTCTAGGATCTTGGTGGATTCCCTTCTCACATTGAGGTCTTTCTTCATTTAGAGTTTATCTTTGTGTATGGTACAAGAGAATGGTCAAGTTTCATTGTATATAGCTGTCCAATTTTCCCAGCACCATTTATTGAAGAGACTGTCTTTTTTCCATTGGATATTTTTTCCTGCTTTGATGGAGATTATTTGACCATAGAGTTTGGAAGTCCATATCTGGGCTCTCTACTCTGTTCCATTGGTCTATGTGTCCATTTTTGTGGCAGTACCATGCTGTCTTGGTGATCATAGCTTTGTAATATACCTTGAAATCAGGCAACGTGATGCCTCCACCTTTTTCTCTTTCAACATTTCCTT
Source organism: Mellivora capensis (assembly GCA_004024625.1). Classification (NCBI taxonomy): domain Eukaryota; kingdom Metazoa; phylum Chordata; class Mammalia; order Carnivora; family Mustelidae; genus Mellivora; species Mellivora capensis. The sequence continues at coordinate 31,159 of PISX010016818.1, read as the reverse complement.
AATGATTCAGGGTCTTTTCTGGTTCCATACAAATTTTAGGAATGTTTGTTCTAGCACTTTGAAGAATGCTGATGGTATTTTGATTGGAATGGCATTGAAATTATAGATTGCTCTGGGGAGCATAGACATTTTAACAATGTTTATTCTTCCAATCCATGAGCATGGAATGTTTTTCCATCTTTTTGTGTCTTCTTCAATTTCTTTCATGAGTGTTGCGTAGTTCCTAGGGTATAGATCCTTTACCTCTTTGTTTAGGTTTATTCCAAGGTATCTTATGGTTTTTGGTGCTATCATAAATGGAATCGATTCTCTAATTTCTCTTTCTACAGTTTCATTGTCAGCATATAAGAGGATCTGATTTCTGTGCATTGACTTGTATCCTGCCACATTACTGAACTGCTGCATGAATTCTAGTAATTTGGGGGTGGAGTCCTTTGGGTTTTCCACATAAAGTATCATGTCATCTGCAAAGAGAGACTTTGATTTCTTTGCCAATTTGAATACATTTTCTTTCTTTTTGTTGTCTGATTGCTGTTGCTAGGACTTCTAGTACTATGTTGAACAATAGTGGTAAGAGTGGGCATCCTTGTCATGTTCCTGATCTTAAGGGAAAGGCTCTCAGCTCTTCCCCATTGAGAATAAAATTTGCTGTGGGTTTTTTATAGATGTATTTTATGAAATCAAGGAATGTTCCCTCTATCCCTATACTCTGCAGAGTTTTAATCAGGAAAGGATGCTGTATATTTTAAAATGCTTTTTCTGTATCAACTGAGAAGGCCATGTGGTAGTTCTATCACATTGATTGATGTGCAAATGTTGAGCCACCCTTGCATCCCAGGGATAAATCCCCTCCTGGTCATGGTGAATAATCTTTTTAATGTACTATTGGATCCTATTAGCTAGGATATTGTTGAGAATCTTGGCGTCCATATTCATCAGGAATATTGGTCTGAAATTCTCCTTTTTGATGAGGTCTTTCCCTGGTTTTGGGATCAAGGTAATCGTGGCCTCATAGAAAGAGTCGAAATTTTCCTTCTGTTTCTGTTTTTGAAATAACTTCAGGAGAATAGGTATTATTTCTTCTTCTGACTGTTTGGTAGAATTCCCCAGGGAATCCGTCAGGTCCTGGACACTTGTTTTTTGGGAGGTTTTTGATCACTGCTTCATTCTCTTTACTAGTTATTGGTCTATTCAGGTTGTCAATTTCTTCCTGTTTCAGTCTTGGAAGTTTGTAGGTTTCCAGGAATGCATCTATTTCTTCCAGGTTGCTTAACTTATTGGCATTTGGCTGTTGATAATAATTTCTAATGATTGTTTCTATTTCCTTGGTGTTATCGTGATCTCCCCCCTTTCATTCATAATTTTATTAATTTGGGTCCTTTCTCCTTTTTTTTGGATAAGTGTGGCCAGTGGTTTATTGATCTTATTATTCTTTCAAAGAACCAGCTTCTAGTTTCATTGATGTGTTCTACTGTATTTCTGGTTTTTAATTCATTGATCTCTGCTCTAATCTTAATTATTTCCCTTCTTGTGCATGAGGTTTGCTTAATTTGTTATTGATTCTCCAGTTCCTTAAGGTGTAAAGAGAGTTTGTGTATTAGGGATTTTTCTAGTTTTTTGAGTGAGGCTTGGATGGGTATGCATTTCCCCCTTAGGGCACCTTTGCCATATCCCATAGGTTTTGGACTGATGTGTTTTCATTCTCATTGGTTTCAATGTATTGTTCAGGTTCTTCTTTTATTTCATGGTTGATCCAAACATTCTTGAGCAGGATGGTCTTTAGCTTCCAAGTCTTTGAATTTCTTGCAAATTTTTTATTGTGATTGAGTTCTAGTTTCAAAGCATTATGGTCTGACAATATGCAGGGAATAATCTCAATCTTTTGGTATCCGTTGAGACCTGATTTGTGACTGAGTATGTGATGCATTCTGAAGAAAGTTCCATGTGCGCTTGAGAAGAATAAGTATTCTGTTGTTTTAGGGTGGAATGTTCTGTATGTATCTATGAAGTCCATCAGGTCCAGTGTGTCATTCAAAGCTCTTGTTTCTTTGTCGATTTTCTGCTTAGATGATCTGTCTATTGCTGAGCGTGGAGTGTTATGGTCCCCTACAATTAACATATTCTTAACAATATGTCTCTATTTTGATTAACAGTTGGCTTATGTTGTTGGCTGCTCCCAAGTTAGGGGCATAGATATTTACAATTGTTAGATCTTATTGTTGGATAGACCCTTTAAGAATGATATAGTGTTCTTCTGTATCTCTGACCAAACTCTTTAGCTTAAAATATAATTTGTCTGATATGAGAATTGCTACCCAGCTTTCTTTTGCTGTCCACTGGCATGAAAGATGGTTCTCCAACCCTTCACTTTCAGTCTGGGTGTATCTTTAGGGTCAAAATGAGTCTCTTGTAGACAGTATATGGATGGGTCCTGTCTTTCTTTTTTTTTTTTTTTAAGATTTTATTTATTTATTTGACAGAGATAGAGAGCACAAGTAGAGCAGCAGGGAGAGGGAGAAGCAGGGTCTCTGTTGAGCAGGGGCCTGATGTGGGGTTCGAACAGGACCCTTGAAATCATGACCTGAGCCGAAGGCAGCCAGTTAAATGCTGAGCCACCCAGGTGCCCCCCACCCCTTTTTAAAAAGATTTTATTTTGGTCCTGTCTTTTTACCCAATCTACAATCCTGTGCTGTTTTATGGGAGCATTTAGGCCATTCATATTGAGACTGATTATTGAAAGATATGATTTTATTGTTATCATGTTGCCTGTGAGATCCTTGTTTCTATAGATTATCTCTGTATATTTCTGTTCTGTATCACTCTTGAGGTCTTTCTCCTTTTATAGAACCTCCCCACCCCCTGCCTTAATATTTCTTGCAGGGCCACCTTAGTGGTCACCTATTCTTGCAGTCTCTGTTGGTTCTGGAAGCTCTTTATCTCTCCATCCCTTCTAAATGACAGCCTTGCTGGATAAAGTATTCTTGGCTGCATGTTCTTCTCCTTTACTATCCTGAATATGTCTTGCCAGCCCTTTCTGGCTCAACAGGTTTCTGTGGACAGGTTTGACATTATTCTGATGTTCTTCCCTCTGTACATAAGGAATCTCTTTCCCCTAGCTGCCCTTAAGATGTTTTCTCTGGTTTTAAGACTCACAAATTTCACTATTATCTGCCTGGGGGTCAGTCTGCCCTCTTTGATCTTAGAGGGTGTCTGCTCTGCCTCTAGAACATGAACACTTGTTTCATTCCCCAGATTAGGGAAGTTCCCAACTAGGATTTACTCAACTATATCTTCTAGTCCTCTCTCTCTCTGCACCTCCTCAGGGATCTCAATAATTCTGACATTGGTATGTTTTATGGTGTCATTTATTTCTCTAATTCTGTTTTCATGGATTCTAAACTGTTTGTTCCAGGCCTCCTCCTGGTCCTTCTTTTCTATCAGTTTGTCTTCTAGATCACTAATTCATTCTTCTGCCTCACTGTTAGAGTATCTAGATTAGATTGGATCTCACTGATAACATTTTTAGGTTCTGCCAGATCATCTCTCACTTCTGCCCTTAGAGAATCTATGTTGCCATTAATAGTTTTCTTCAACCTAGTTATTGCCTGCCTGTTACCTTGAAGTCTACTTGCAACATTTTGTTTGTGTCCATATCCATTAGTTCTGTGGCAGAGGTCACAGTCTCTGAATTTTTTCTCTGTTGGGGGTTCCTCCTCCCAGTCATTCTGGTGAGAGCTGGTTGAGGCAATGTACAGTCCAAACTACTGACCACAACCCCAGCAAGATGCACCTGTTTTATTGGGACCTTAGGGTTGTTGGCTTCTTGTTCTTTCAGCCTGTCTTCTGAGGGAGGGGCCAGTGGCACTGTTACTCAGGCAACCCTGTTTGGGCAGAGTTGCCCTGCCCCCTGTGGGGGGGATGGGTTCAGTGAAAACTGGTTCTGGGGGCTTTTGTTCTCTGGTGGCTTTCCCTGGCAGGTTTCTGCATCCCTTCCAAGAGTCAGAGCAGAAGTGACTGTGTCCAAACTTCTGTCTCAGAACAGAGAGAACATAGTCTGTTCTCCAGAAAACCCTCTGGGTCACATTGACTCTGTTTTTGTCTGTGGTACTAAAAACCACAGTGACCTGGGGTGTGTGCCCCACAGCAGTACTCCAAGCCCTTGCTTCCGGGTCCAGGTATGTCTCTGCCCTTTGTGTTTCTAAAACTGCCATCTGCCCCCATTTCACACACACACACACACACACACACACCCCTGCAGCTCCAGGTTTCAGTTTGGGGGGCTGTCCTAAAATCCTTTCCCTGTGGCTACCAGTCTCTGAGTCCGCCCGGGCCCCTGTGCGTGATGCTTTTGTACTCCTGTAATATTTCACCTTCCCAGTGCCAGTGCTTATGGCAGCTCCCTCCCTCTTCTGTTTATCTTCTGATATCTGCCTGAAGAATCCCAGCTGCTTGCTTCATACTTTAAAACCAGCCACTGGAAATAGTCTGTTGGTATAGATCCTGATATATCTTCTTACATGTCAGGCTGATTTCATGGGTGTTCAGAGTGTTCTGGCAGATATGCAGGTCAATTCAGGGGACTGGTTGAAATAGGGTCTCCTAATCCTCTGCCTGGGTTCTTGAGAACCTTTAAGAGCTTTCTAGCTTGTGCCAAGATAATCTTCTATATCTCCTGTTCTAGATATGGAATTAGTACTTTCTTGAAGAATCTCTTTTTCCTTTTTGTAGGAAATGATATTGGGAGACCACACTCTGTACTAGAAGAGCTCATTGTTTGTGGGTGGGCTGTAGGCCTTTGCAGTGGGAAAAAATTCTGTGTGTGTGTGTGTGTGTGTGTGTGTGTAGAGTCATCATTGCTTTATACTAGTTTAAGTATATTGCTACTTTATACCAACCCCAATTCAAGATATCAAAGGTTTTTTTTCCTCCCTAACTTCACTGACCCCATGTTGTCTTTAACAATTGCTGTTTACTTGTCTTTTCCCCCACTAGACTGTAGGGCCAGACTTTATGGCTTTTCCTCCCTTGTGCCTAGTATGATTTTATGATTTGCTGTAAAGATTTTGTTGACTGAGGGAACAGGCAAATAATTATCAAGTAAGATTTCCCAAAGAGGGTTACACTTTATGGAGAATGGCAGTAGAAATGTGGTTACATGGGTGTATATGTGTGTGTTAATATTACTGGGTAGGTGGTAGTCGAATCTGTTCTCAGGGTTACATAGACTCATATCAAGTTAAATAGGGATGTTTTAGATTGGGGTAAGAATTTTCTATTGATTGAAAACTTTGAAATTTGATATCAATAATAAAACAAAGACGGGCACCTGGGTGGCTCATGGCTCAGCCAGTTAAGCATCTGCCTGTGGCTCAGGCTCAGATTATGATCTAAGGGTCCAGGGTTTGAGCTCCATGTCAGGCTGTCTGCTCAGCTGGGAGTCTGCTTCTCCTTCTCCCTCATCCTCTCCCTCTGTGCTTACAATCTCTCTCTCTCTCAAATAAATAAATAAAATCTCAAAAACAAACAAACAAACAAAGACATTGCCATTTTTATATACTTTTTAGGAAGCATGTCTTAGGTGAAATGAATTTATCTGGATCACTCAGTGAATCAAATCCCAATCACTTCATGCATTTTAGGTTCCCATTATTGTCCCATGCCGAGAAGTGGATGTCATTACCACAGATATTCTCACCTGGTTATGCTGAAAATGCTGGGTTGATTAACTGAGAATTCATTATGTCTTCGGTTCCTTCTTTCACATGGAATTATCTGCATGACCCAGAGTACCAAAGGGTGTTAGCCTTGGTAGTAGCCTTTTCCAGCAGTTTTCTATGGGAAAAATATATATATATATATATCCTTGATTGTATTTAAACTAGGGTGCAAACATTATTTTAAGACAAATCTCATAGCTCTTTTTCCTACCACATCCTCCCGCACCCTGAAACTTATAGAAAAAAATTCTTTAGCTGCCACTGATGGGTGGTAATACATAATTAAATGGGAAAACAAGATGTTAATGATAACGCAAGAGGAAAGCAGCATTTCTATGTCCCATGGTCTAGGCTAAGTACTTTCATATGAAATGATAAGAATAATACCAATGCTTGAGCAGACTTAGTGCAATATAGCATTTTTTAAGCCCTTTCCATATATTAGCATGTCACCCAATAGCTATTATGAACACCGTTAAACAGACAAAGAAACTAAGAAACATAGAGGTAAATGAGTTGCCTGGCTCAGGTTCTATACTCTTCACTCCAGTCTTGGACTACCTCTCAGAATGCTATCTAATCTCACTGGCTACTCAAGATAATTTTTTTGATGCAAGGATTATTTATTCTCATTTTATAGATAGTTAAATGGGGGCTCAGAGAGACTAAACAACTTGGTTAAGTTCATCCTACTTGGAAACTAGAACCAAGATTGACCGAGTCAAAAGTCTGTGCTCTCTTTTATTTATTTTTTTCAAAGATTTTATTTATTTATTTGGGCGAAAGGGAGAGAGAGAGAACGAGAGAGAGCACAAGGAGGGGCAGAACAGTGAAGGACAGAGGGAGAGGGAGAAGCAGACTCCTTGCTCATCAGAGAGCCCGAGGTGGGACTCAATCCCAGGACCCAGGGATCATGACCTGAGCCAAAGGCAGACACTTAGGTGACAGAGCCACCTGGTGCCCTGTGCTCTCTTTTAGACAGAAGTAAACAGAATGGTTATTTATATAAGCTAGTTTATCCAGAGTATATCCTTCAACTCCCTAGTTTGTATTTTATATGTAACAGAATATTAAAATGTTGCCAGTTAGAGAACTATAAAATATAGTTGTGTACTAGATTATATTTAGGAACTTGATGTATTAAAGGGATAAATAGAGGAAAGAATTTGGATTTGGGGGGGTTTGTCTTCATTCAGGTTAGTCTAACTGCTGTAAAGTCATATCACTGTGCTTGCCTTTTTTCCCCTGAAGTAAACAGATCAATAAAATGATGCCATTTTTGTGATGTATCTAGATATTTGCTGCCAAATTAGTTTAAAAACTTGACATGTAAGAAAATGAAAGTAGCAAAATAGTTTAGTTCTACAAAAAGAGAAAACTAAATGCCTCCTGGCATAATGACTACCCAGAGAAAAATACCCTACAATTACCCCAATGCAAATACTTGCCCTCAGAAAGAAACTAAAACAGGAAAACTTTTGAACCAGTTGGAGTTGCATAATCACGGTAGATACAATAGAAGTCACATTTGAAAGGTCATTACACGCATTCAGCACTTTGTGGCCTTGATTTCACCAAATGCATCTCCCATCAGGAGGTCCAGTCTCCTGCTGGACATTCATGACCTGCTGATTATTATATAGACCAATAATTGATATCTATTCAGATGATTTACATTATTCTACAGATTACAATGTAGGCAATATTTATATTTAAAATCTTCGTTCTTTGTTTCTGGGCCTTATCATACTTATTGTTTTCCAGACTTGACCTTCCTTTCTAGCTATTTTGTATAAACAGAGCTGTCCTTAAAGACCTAGAATGTTAGTAGTGTTATTGAATTGCATTTTAAGAAGATGCTCACCATTTCATTAATGTCTATAGTAAATACAATTTGCAAAATATGAAATGATTTTAGAATTCCAACTACAGTCATCTGATCTTTGAGAAAAAAAAGGAGGAATTAAACCCCGGAAAGAAGGGATGGAGAAGTGGAGAGTGAGTGTGTGAGGAGGATCCCACAGGCCTGGCCCCAGCCCCTGACCCTCCCTAACCCCCTGCTGCTGCGGCTGGTCAGGGGAAGTAAAACCTGAGGCTTGCAGTTTGTCATGCTTTAAGACCAGAATGTAAAATGAAAACCATTACTACCTCTCAGGATGCAAGGACTGTACAAGAAAGGATTAAATCAATTGAAGATGTTATCTCAATGGGAGAAGGAATTCTAATTAAATTGAAGTCTTAAGAAAAAAAACAAAACCCAACAACTGTCTGTCTGAAAAGACTGATAGAGACATATATCTCCTGAGTTAAGTTGGTCTTTTCAAGGCCCAACCCAGGCTCCCTTCTATTTACATTTATGATTAGATGGATAGATGGATAAACAGCCCTTGAGAGCTCTTACTATCTACCAAATCCAACTATCTTAGTCTGAAAAATCACATTCGGAGACTGCAGATAATTCTTATATCAAGTAAGTTCACCCAAGACACCAAGAGTTACAGGGTTGGACAAGAGTCCAATCTACATTCATGACAACTTTACCAGACTGTGTTCAACATGTGCTGGGATCTGGGGGATACATGGAAATCTATGGCAAAATCACTCTCCTCCGGGAACTGACAGCAAGGCATGCTGGCGAGAGACACACACACAACAGAAGAAAAACAGAATATTTTGAACTGGAGGGCAGCGTGATATAGTGGAGTCGTTCTGGAGGCAGACAGGCTTCGGTTGCCTCTGAATGATTTTGGGTGACTTAGTTCATCAGAACTTGAGTTTTCACGACTATAAAGGAGAAGTAAGACCATCAACTTGGAGTTTGAAATGATGTGCATCAATTTCGCAGGGGAGAGTCTTGTGCCCCTTAAGCATTCCATACTCGAGAGCCATGATGATCAGGCTAATGATGATATCATACTGTCCCCAAGTCAGAGGCAGAAAATAACTGATTAATAGGAATACCGGTACAGGCTGGAGTGTTTGCAGAAAGCACGTTAGAGTTCAGAGATCAGAACCAAGTGGGCCCTGAAGTATGAGCAAAGGGGAGGGAAGCAAAAATGTGGCACAGTTATGGGTCACTCAGGAAACCAGCCCCCATGGTGAGATTTGCCTGCAGTTTCCACTTTGGCCTTGGGGACAAGTGATGATACTTGAATTAACACATTTGTCCACATTCTCTGAATGAGTCCGCTATGAGCCTCAGTGTTTATGATTACTGTGGAATTGGTGCCAGCTTTGCCTCATCAAGGATGCCAGATGTAATGTAATTTTAATGACTTCCATTGTGTTGGAGGCTTCCTTGCTAAGATCCAGCATCTCGTTGCACATTTAAACTGACCTGAGGATACTAATGAAGATTAATTGTTCATTGATTAAGGAAAGACGAATCACCCTATTACTGATGTGAACTTTTTTTTTTTGTTTGTTTTTTTAAAGATTTTATTTATTTATTTGATAGAAGGAGAGAGATCACAAGTAGCCAGAGCAGCAGGCAGAGAGAGAGAGGGGGAAGCAGGCTCCCTGGAAAGCAGAGAGCCTGATGTGGGGCTGGATCCCAGGACCCTGGGATCATGACCTGAGCCAAAGGCAGAGGCTTAACCCACTGAGCCACCCAGGTGCCCCTGATGTGAACTTTTCATCTTAAAGTAAAAGTGTGTTGAGCTTCAGAAAGACTGGCTCAGATGGAGTGGGATCCTCCATTTGGTTGTCCTTCATTTTATTTATCATTTACCTGATAATAATGCTAACCAAGCATTTGTTACTTTCAAAAAAAAAATCAAGTAGAAATTTTGTTAGTTTTCTTAAAAAAATGTTTATGCATGCTCAGTGAGGATCAGAGAAGGATTTTATTAATAGTTTTAATTTTTTTAAACCAAAAACTGAGTGAACTTGTTCTTATGAATCAAACCCAGTAAGTTTTTTCATTTATTTAGACTTTCATGGTGCTGCACATTAACAGGAACCTGAAATGCTGCCTTACCCAAATAAAGGGGTTCAGTTTTCTCCCCTAATAGGAGACTGGGGAATTCAGGGAACCACTGTTTTCTCTTTCCCATTTAATTGATCTGAGTGTATGGTATTTAGATTCATGGTTGTAGGATAGCTGCTTTACCATTGGACACGATGCCTGCATTCTAGCTAGAAAGAATGGAAGGACAAAGGAAAAAAATGCCTGTGCCATCTGAATTAGTTAGAAGGAAGGCAATGCCTTTTTCTAGGAGTCCAATACAACCAATATCTATATCAAATATCATTTTACTTTATGTCTCTTTGGTTGGACCTATGCCTCTTGGCCATCCAACCTTGTTTTTTTGTTTTTTGTTTTTTGTTTTTTCCTGCTGGGCACATTGCTTTCCCAAACAAAATCAGAATTTATTTTGCAAGGAAGAAGGGAAAAATGGTCTATCATGATTAGCATAGTCAATGGAATGGGTTGAGGGAACGGTTGTACAAAAGTGGGCATGGTGAATTACAGATAAAGAATTAGCAAGGATGATAGGAACCACATAATTGCCAACCATAGAATGCTTGACTGTGGTTGCTGAATGACTGAATTTCGAAGTTCAACTCTGTTTCTCTAGTATGGTTTGATGGCATACATAATGTAGACATGGAATCTCCATGGAAATAAGACACTGTGTAAAAAGTCTAACTTCTGGAGGTAGACAAACCTAGGTCCAAATTGTAATTTTGCCATTTATTAGCCATGTGATCCAGGGCAAGATGTTTAGCTTTACTGGGCCTCAGTTTTCTTATCTGTCAAATGGCAGTATATCTTTCTTGATAGATTAAATGAGTCAATACATGTAGAATATTTAGAATAGCACCTGCCACTTAGTAAACACTTAGCAAGTATTAGCTATTATTTAATTCAACATATTTTTTTAACTTCAAAAAAAAGATGTGATTTCTTATATCTGAGAGTTCATCTATTTGGGAATAAAGATACTATGAAAGTTCTTGAGAACAATTTTAAGACATATTTTAAGTAACTGCATGGTTGGATAGTAACTATAAGGCCACTCTTATTCTCTTTGCATTATTATTTATCTTACTCGATGAACATAAGACTCCTTGAGTTTGGGCATGGACTATTCTACCTCTTTGTATACAGAGGCCTTAGTTAGGTATCCTGTATGCAACAGACACTCTGTACATATTTATTGATAATTATTATAGGAAATTGAGCTAATTGAAAGATCATTATGGATTACAGTAAACAAACAAAGACTTCATGAATTATGAGAGCTATTAATCTGGAAGGAATTCCAAGAATCTATTTAGTAGGATAGGAAAGAAAAGGTCATTCTGGCAAAAATGAGCAGAGCAGGGTGTGGTGGTATGCCACATGGAAAGGATAATGGTCGAATATGTACAGTGTATAGAGCACATGGTAGACAACTGGTTTGAACTTGACAAGGCAGGGTAGTGAAGAAACTGGTTTTACCAGCAAACTGAATACTTTGAGCTATCAGATTTGATGTGAGAGACAGAAAAAACAATTTCAGATTCTTTCACAGGAAAACATGAAGAATATTGTATTTTAAGAAGATTAGTTAAACAGTGGAATGCATAATTAATAAAATTTGCAGAAGAAAAACTAGAGGTAGGAAGACCTACTAGAAGATGATTAAAGTCCAGGGGGAGGTCTTGGGAGGGCAGCTTTTCTTCAAAGGCCTGAGATTAGACGTACAGTTTCAATTTCTTTTTGAGGGCATAATGGCAGCTTCAAAAGACATCCTAGTCTCCTCCTAAATTCCCTAAGGAATTCTAAGTATTTTTCTGAACACTCAAAATCACTTAAGAAAGAATTACTCATTCTAAATACAGAAAAATAAATTGCAAAGTAGGAAAAAATCATTTGCTAGTGTACATACACTTTTTAAACCTAACTTCATTTTTAAAAGTTATTTTTTTGCTGGACTTTTGTAGTTGTACTATATTTTTTGAATTTTACTTTCAGAGCTGCAACTTTTGTTACCTGAAAATTGTTGAAAGGATTTTGTATTCCTCTTTACTTAATGCATTTCATCTTTCTTACTAATCTCTTGTCCCTTGAAGTAGGAAAATTGTTGTATTTTTTTTCACCTTCTTCATTGTTGATAGCAATGACTTTAGTTAATATTTTAGCAATTCAGTGGAACCTCTCAGCACAAAATCTTCTAAAATTCTCTTATAAGGTCTGGACAATTCAATAAATATTTACTGATTGGCTTATATTTGCTAAGCATTCTGCTTTTCACTGGCTATATAGTGATAAATGGGCTAGATATAATCCTGATCCTCATGGAATTCCTTATCTATTATTAAACTGACAATAAAAATATAGAGATGAGTAATACATTCTGATGTGTTATGAAGGAGTCAAACAAAATTCTGAGAAATAGAAGTGGGGGAATGTGGTAAAGTGTGAAACGATTTGGACCTATTACATTAGGGTGGTCACCTCTAAGGAAGTGTTAGTAAGTTGAGGCTGAATAGATTTTTAAAAAAGGTATGGCCTTGTATAAATTCACCATACTTAAATATAGTGGTTGAAGGAGAACTATGTTGAGCGCTTAGTTGTAGGACAATTTATAAAGACATGGACATAGGTAAGGATAGTCAAGAAGGGAAGGTGAAATGCCTAGCTTAAAAACAGCAGTGAATTGTTACCACTGCTTGTCCTGAAGGTTCCAGAACAGGAGGACTGCCCATCATCCAGGATGAATATAGCTGTAGCTATAAAAGATGATGGAAAAAAGGAACCATGGCTTTGAGAAGAGGAAAGCATCACTGTCAAAGGCAGCCCAGCAGGAGTAGCCCAGAAAGTAAAATCCACACTCTCAATCTCTTCTACACTATATGGGAATGCAATTTAAATAATAAGCAAAATAGTTTTTAAAAGGACAAAGTTGAAAGATTTGCCTTATTTTACTTTAAGATTGTCTATAAAGCTATATTAAAGCGAGTGTGGTGTTAGTGAAATGGTATATATGTAGATCAATGGTACAAAATAGAAAGCTGGGAAAAAAACTCTCATATATATAATCAATTGATTTTTAACAAAAGGGCTAAGACAATATGTGGGGAAATGCTAAATTTTCAACATATGATCCGAAATGACCTCTCTCTCTTTCTCTGTCTCTCTCTGCTGGTTTATTTACTCTATCCTTTATTACCAAGGGAGCTGGATAGACAGAAACATGGGGATAGACTAATTTTTCCTTATCTCTCAGCACACCTAATAGATTATTTGGAGTGGATCATTGACTTAAACATAAAAATGTAAATAATAGGGGTACCTGAGTGGCTCAGTCAATTGGGCATCTGACTCTTACTTTTGGCTCAGGTCATGATCTCTTGGGTCATGACCTATGAGTTCTGGGATTGAGCCCCCAGGTTCTACACTCAGCAGGAAGTCTGCTTGAGGAGTCTCTCCCCCCCATCCCTACCCTGATATGCATGTGCTCATGTGTGCACTCTCTCTCTCAAATAAACAAATACATTTTTAAGAAAATGTTTTCTAAAAGAAAACATTAAATGAACCTCTTTAAGTACAAAAAACAATGATTATAAAGAAAGGTCAAACTTCATCAAAATTAAAGACTTCTGTTTATTTAAAGTCATCAGTAGGAAAACAAATAAGCAAGTTAAAGACTAAGATAAAATATTTGCAAAACATATGCCTGATGAAGAATTTCTATCTGAAATATATATAGAACTCTACAACCCAATAGTAAAAAATGCAACAACCCCATTTAAAACCAGGTAAAGAATAGAATAGATCCTCCCCCAATGAAGATAATATATAAGACCAATAAGCACATGGAAAAGTGTTCAGTATTGTTAGTCATCAAGAAATTGCAAATGAAATCACAACAAAATTCCATTATATCCCCACCAGAATGTCTGAAATTGAAAACAAGTGACGAGTGCTATCATACACTAGGTGGGAGCTTAAAATGGTACAACCACTTTGGAAAAATGCTTACTCTATGAAGCAGAAATTCCACTCCTAGACAGGCAAAATCAATGAAAGCATATATTAACAAAACGTTTGTACAAAAATGTTCGTTAAAGCCTTACACATAATAGCAAAAAAAATGGAAACAGTCCTGTGTTCACAGACTGGAGCTCTAGTCATACAATGGGAATACTACTCCTAGTCATACAATGTAGTCAACGACTACAATTATAGTCATACGATACAGCTCTAGTCATACTACTCAGCAGTAAAAAGAATGAGCCACTGATCCAAGCACCAACATGGATAAATCCTTAAAAACATCTGCTGTGTAAAGGAAGCTTTACACAAAGATTATGTGTCATGAATTTTTAGAACAGATAAAACAAAATATGGTGATAATCTCCATAGGCTCTGAAGGTGTTGACAATGGAGATTGACTGGGAAGGAACATGGGGAGTTTCTGGAATTATATTATTTTCAATGTCTTGATAGGGATTCAGGTTATTTAACTTATGAATTTTCAAAACTCACAGGATGTCACACTTAAAATTTGTGTAATTCATGGTTTATAATTTTGCCTAAAAAAAAAAGAAGCTTAAACAAAGAATAAACTCTAGTTAATGGTAGACATAGTGAAGCATTTAAGGATGGTACATATTGCTATCTACAATTAATTTGGAATTACACCAAAACACAAAGTGAATTGACAGATAAGTAGAGGGATAGATTAATGGACAGATAACATAATACATCAAAGTAGCAAAAAAAAAAAAATCTTTTTTAGACAATGCAGGACTTGAACTCATGACCTTGAGATCAAGACCTGCGCTGAGATCAAGAGTCAGAAGCTTAATTGACTGAGCCACCCGGGTGCCCCCAAATAGCAGAATGTTAATTGTAGAATTTCACTGGTGGATATATGGTAAGTATTATACAATTCTTTGAACATTTCTGTATGCTTGAGAATTTTTTTAATTGAACCTTGGGGAAAATTACAGGGGCTAGTTGGAAGAACCTAAATGCATGCTTCCCTTCAGTTCTTTTTTTTTTTTTTTAAGATTTAATTAATTAATTTATTTATTTGAGAGAGAGAGAGCACAAGCAGGGGGAGGAACAGAGAGAGAGGGATAGGCAGAACCCATGCTGGGTGCAGAGCAATATGGTGGGGGGGGCTTGATACCACCACCCTGAGATCATGACCTGAGTCAAAGTCAAGAGTCTCCCAGCTCAATGGACTGAGCCATGCAGATGCCCCTTCCCTTCCATTCAAACTCCACTTCCTACTTCACCTTAAGATGACACATTAAGGGGTGCCTGGGTGGCTCAGTGGGTTAAAGCCTCTGCCTTCCGCTCGGGTCATGATCCCAGGGTTCTGGGATCGAGCCCCGCATCGGGCTCTCTGCTCAGTGGGGAGCCTGCTTCCTCCTCTCTTCCTGCCTGCCTCTCTGCCTACTTGTAATCTGGGTCTATCCAATAAATAAATAAATAAATAAAATCTTAAAAAAAAGATGATACGTTAAAATTGAAATTACAAGAAAAACAACCACCCTTAAGAATATTTATTAATTATTTTAGTGAAACATGCAAAATGACTCTTCCGTTCCATGACCAACCTGCCCAGCAGACTAATTTTAACATACGGAATAGGTAATGGCAAAGTGGCCTGATTGTGTTTCAGTTGACTATGCGTGTAGACTCTGAAAATGAGCCAAACTTGCCTGGTGTTTAGAGCCCAAGCTATAAACAAACTCCTACCATCAACCATATTAACTTCTCCAAATGCGTAGCTTTTCAGGCAGAACAATTCACTGGGGCTAGAGGTGTAGTTAATAGCCCATCATGGTGCCCATAGCTCCATCCTTGTTGGTTTTCATATTTTCCTGCCTGTTGGAGGTGATTGTTTCCTAGACCGGACTATTTTAAGTCTACATTTAATCCATTATGAATCTAGGGCCACTTGATATAATTGCCCACAACACCCACCGTTTTCTTACTAGAAAATACATTTCCAATAATAAAGTTTTATGGGACACTGCATGGGCTTTAACATTCAGATTCAGGTTTGCTGAGAGTAGTTTTTCTAGTCTGCATTTGATGCTATATTCTGTTGGTCTGTTTGCTGTGGCAAGAGGCCATTTCTCTGCTACTGCTTTCAAGGACTTTGTTTTTCCCTCCAAAAACTGAGATTGGAAATAGAACACATAATTTCACTGAAAAAGATCATATTCTAGCAGTTATTGTGTTAAATGCTTTCATCCTCTCACACCATTTTTATTAAAGCCGCTGTACTCTTGGGGAATGGGGCAAGGGAGTTAGGGGGAGGGGGGGTGCAGAAATACAGAAAGACAAAAGTAGTCCAAGATCACTACTTCCATAACTCACAGCACTTCCTGGAACTTTGTCAGGTGCCCTCTCACTCTATTTTGCAGGTGGTTAGAGGCACCATTGGAGCCTAAAAAGAAATGTTGTCGCTGGAGATCAAAAGTTAAAAACACCATTCATTATTGATAGGCCTGGATTCTGACAAGAGTGTCCTTTGGGTCAGAGATGAGCTAAGAAGCACTTAAGAAATAAGCAGATTCTTTTTGCAGTTATTGATGGAACTAAAGAAGTAAAAAGAGATGGGACTCTATTACCCAGATATGCAGATCACTCATTTAAAAAATGATGACTCCATTATAGAAAGCACTGCCTCATGACCAACCATTTCAAATAAAATGATTTTTGAAACCATGGTCACCTAAAAAGAGAGGTGGTCATTTGAGCCAAATGTGACACTTAACATATTAAGAAAAAAGGTACTTGTGTTCATCTTAACCAAGGTCCCTTTTGGCCACTGTATTGAGAGAAAGCGTTCTGAGTTCTTCTCAACCTGTATTCCTTTTGGCCATTGTAGACAAATCTGAATTTCTCCTAAGTAGGTCACAAATAAGTTCCGATGCTGCTCGTTTCTATTTTAACAGCATCAGAGAAACAGACAAGCCATTTCTTCGAGGGAGACGTTTCTGGGTACCAGTTAGAGCAACTGTAGGAATCCAGGCATGATGAATTCTTGCTTTATTCTTTACCCCCCACATGAAAAGTTCTTTGCCCCCAGCTTTGCCTCAGGCCAAAGCCATAAGGCCATAGCCTAAAGCTCCTGATGAATCCTTGTAGACCTCTGTGGTCAGAGTTTCACCAGCAAAGTCAGCACAGAACAAATGCTTTTTCACTTGATGTCTGCCTCTTGAAAGCTTAGGGCAAAGATATCTCTTTGCAAAAATATAAAAAAAAAATGTTGAAATTATTCTTATATGGCCAACACTTCCCTTCTTTCCCATTTGTGTATGCAGCATACAGTAAATATTGTATTGCCTAGCAGGAAGTCAAATACAAGCGCCCAACGTGTCTTAAATAAAATAAGAGGCATGTTCATTTAGAGACTGTGAGTGATAATTCAACATGAAAATCTGGGGGCAAAGAAATGATCTTGGGAGCCCGTGGGCAATCCTGGAGAATTGGCACTCAGGCAGTCAGCAACCTGGCTTGCCTTTGTTACCAATGGGATGTACATTGCCTTTTTTCTCCTGTCTTTATTCATTTTTCAACAGCCTGCCACATGCAATATGCCAAATCTCATATAAAAAAAGCCCCTATGCACGCACACACACATACATACACAGACGCGCGCACACACACACACACGCACTCACACACTGGGACTAAAGAACCTTCAGCGGATTCCAGCATAGACAGTAAAAACAGCCATCTGCACCGAAGCTCGGGATTTATTCAGTTACACTTGCCCGAGTTATTTGTTTGGCTTTGCGATGTAAAGAGTTCTGTTTTATTGTTGGAACCTCTCATGCTGTCGAATTGTTTTCAAAACTCTTCCCCCAGATGCGTTTGTCATGTACCAACAGCGAGCAAGCGCTAGCAATGGGGACACAAAAATGTGTGTGCATCAAATGGACATTCCAATCTTCACCCAGGTCACTTGCCAGAATCAGACTAAAGTTTCTGGTATTTAATGGAAAGGTTAAAAAAAGTTTACAGGTTTAATGCCTGTGGCACACTGATCATTTTTCAGGGTTTTAAGGATTAAAGTATAGGAGATTCTTTGAAGCAAGTTTGAACAAGGGTGTTGGGAAGCATGAATGGCAGGTGGCTCTTCTACAAAGTGTCATCCAGGTTCAAGCTTCTGGACATGATGTTATCAACAGCCAACTCAGATTTCACGTTTGATCCCAAGGATTCTCCCATAGCTATAATCAAGTCAGTTAGTGCAGCCGAATCTTCATTTAAAGTAAGGCTTTTTAGTATCGTGTATGCTTTCTATTAAACTACGTATTGCTCTCACATAGTATTATTTGTGAAGGAGCTCAAGTGATCATTAATATTCATGCCAAAGAAAGGAAGTATAGCATCATCATTGAGAAAGGTAAACTATAATAATTAATTACAACATATGTAATTCTCTGATGCAAAGCCTCTGTTCTTACATATGGCCATAATGTTGATAGACCTTAGATCGAAATGGAATGACTTAGTATTCTATCTTAGAATACTGTATTATATCACAATAAATCTATCTCATGCAATCTTAAATTTAATGTACAAAGTATATTAAATTCCACAAATTTGGAATTGTCATGACCAGAGATGAATCCAATATTTTAGGTGCAAGCCCTGTTCGCTGTACACCTGCTGTAAAGATTTCATACATAAGCATAGATGGATATGTAAAATTTGTATGTTTCTATACCTGTCTCTATATCTAACTTGGAAAGTACATCACCTTGATAATAGCTGGGCATGCTTTATTCTGGTTCTAGTTTATGGTAATTATGAAAACTCTAGTTTTCCTCCCAAATATCTATCTGCATTTGGACATTTTAAACATCCTTTAAATTGTTCCATTCCGAAACATTTTACTATAGGAAAGAATCCAGCAGAAGACTACTTATAGTTTCTCCAAAAAGTTGTAAAATACTAAAAAGATAGACTCCTCCCTCCCTCCCTTCTTCCCTCTACCGTTTTTCCTTCCTCCCAAACATTAATGCTTGGTTGAATTTGAGAGTAAATTGTACTTTGACTATTTAAAAAAATGCAAATGGAAATTCAAAAGATACTACATAAAAGCATATCCAAATAAAACTCTGTCTGAGACACATGAACATCAAAACTAATGCTCTACAGTTAAAATCAGGCACAATGCCATGTTGGTATGTGTTGTCATTAAGTCAGCTGACTGAAGTTCATCCTCTTGGTGTTTTTCCTTCCTGAATTACTATGTGTCTCAGATTCGGAAAGGAAAGAAATGTGTCTTTCATTTAGAAGTTGCACCCACAGGTGATACACTGTAAATGACCTTGTTATCTTTTTCCCAGATGCTAGCTGGAGTACATGGGCAAGCTCTGTTTCTGGATGTAGCCTGGAAGGATTGGTTAGAGAAACTTTTCTTTTTCAACATAGTAGAAATCCAGGACTCTCTTTTTATTTCAGGGAAGGAAATAGGGAAAAAAACAATCAGGAGTGGGTCTTAGCTCTGTATGGGTCCATGGATGCCTCTCTGTTCCCTGTTTCTTCTTACCATTTCCTTTTCCATTATGAATTTGAAACATGGTGGGTTATGTTGGGTCTTACAGGAATTTCTTTGGTCTGGCAGCAATTGGTGCTGGAGATTAACAT
Source organism: Mellivora capensis (assembly GCA_004024625.1). Classification (NCBI taxonomy): domain Eukaryota; kingdom Metazoa; phylum Chordata; class Mammalia; order Carnivora; family Mustelidae; genus Mellivora; species Mellivora capensis. The sequence goes on along the minus strand of PISX010016818.1, from coordinate 11,824 downwards.
CCATGACTTTGGGGTCCCAGAAAACTGCTACAAATATTCGGTGACCTAGGACCTAGATTTGAGTGAGAACGGGATGCATACCATATCCATCTATGAATGCATTGCTTTGCATCTGTTCAGCTTTGCTTTCCTATGAGTGAAACAATGACCATTGCTAATTTATATGCTTTCTGAAAATACTGCTGTGTTGAGCATAAAATGTGATTTCTTTGTGTCATAACACTGCTGCCAAACAGATGCATAATTTGCATGTATCAGTGTAACATTTAAACCAAGAAAGACAGTGATTTAATTGTATTTTAGATAAGATTTAAATCAATGAAACTGGAGCAGTAGAATGGCTATTTGGAATGCAAAAAGACTTATTCTTGTTGTTGTTTACATGGTTTTCTGTTTAATTTATACTTGAGCATCTACTGTGCAGTCCCTGACTCTTATACTCTCATTCAGAAAGAATTACTAGATACCTACTATGGTCTAGACACCGTGTTTGATGTTTGGGTTCTAATGATGAACTTATACCCTCAGAGAAATGTGGAAATACCAAGGGGATTCCAGGAAAAAATAAAAACAAACAAACCAAAGCAAAGAGATTAGGAAATTGACTTTTCACTGCACTAATAAATATTAAAACACTTGAAATTATTTGACAAATAGGGAAAGTTAAGGATTGGCTCCATTAATACCCACAAGGGTTCAAAGAATGTTTATAGAGGGTATTTCATGCAGAGAATGGTAGGAGGCTCCTGGAGTCAGGTCAGTTGCAAATAATTGGGTTTCACATAAGAAATATTTTTACTTTAAAGCTAGCATAGAGTTTTTAAGAGAGGACGTGAATTCTCCCTCCTTCATTGAGGAACTGAATGTTGAGCTCCCTTCCTACTCTATCTTCCATGATTTAGGCTTCACCTGCAGTAGATGGAGAGATTGGACCAGATGACCCCTCTTGGTCCTTTCCAGCTTTTACGATTCTTTGATACACATGTTGGAGAATAGCTTTTGACAAAAAGTAACTTGCCATCGTTTGGTTCTTTATGACTGTTCTTTTCTACTTGGTCCAGAGTGAGGTGAAGCTTAGAAAGGAAGGAGTTGAAGGTGACAGTGAATTTCATGAACGGCACACACCAGTGCACTGCAAGTGGGGACCTGACGCATCACGGCACTCTCTCATTGAGTTATTCAAAGATTAAGGATGTTCTTGGGCGTGGTTCCTTTTCAGGGTGGCATCGCCTTTTGCGATGCCATAATCAAGGTTCTGTCACTGTTTCCCTTATAAACTCTAATTTTCTGAATTTTTTTTTAAGATTTTATTTATTTATTTGTCAGAGAGAGAGAGAGTGAGAGAGCGAGCACAGGCAAACAGAGTGGCAGGCAGAGGGAGAAGCAGGCTCCCTGCCGAGCAAGGAGCCCGATGTGGGACTCGATCCCAGGACGCTGGGATCATGACCTGAGCCGAAGGCAGCCGCTTAACCAACTGAGCCACCCAGGCGTCCCTAATTTTCTGAAATTTTAAGTTAAGGCTAGTAACTCCCTCTAGGCTGAAACGTGGAAACTGCAATCTGATCTCTACCTGTTGGGTTTTTGTTCTTGCTTTTGTTTTCTTTTTGGCTTCTGAAGGAGATGAGTAAGTCCCGCTGAGCTCAAAGAGGATGTGATGTGGAGAAAATTAGACTGAGGATTTCCCTTCCAGTTTCATCGCAGTTTGCTTAATGAACTTCTAGCTTCCAGACTTCGAGCCTTTAAATCTCAGCTATGTGCCTTAGAGGACTCTTTAGAAATAACAAGGTCTTGGAGGTTGTGAGTGTCTCCTCTTGACCATAATGTTTCACCAAGGACACTCTAAAGAAAGGTTATGGCTTAAATAACTGGAAGTCCTTTCCTGGAATTTTTGTAATTAATTTCTTAGCCATTGTTGAGCTCTCCTGCTCATCTAGCTTTGTGCCACACCTTGAGAAATCTGATCCAAAGCACATCTAATGGTTGTAAACAAACAGACCTAAAAGGTAGTAAAAAGTAGCAAAAGAGAATCGATTTTTTTATGTATCTCATTTGGTTTAGATGGAAGGAAACTGGGAACACTGACTTCCCTGAACACAGCATTCAAAAGCCCATTCACAAGCTGAGTAGAAATAATACCTTAGTCGTAGTGATCCTGGGGTCCAGGAAGCAAAATTGGAATCAATTGAATTTTACTTGGTTTCAAGCAAATGATTTGATGTATCTTTCAAAACAATTATCCCCGCCTCAACCCCAGCACTCAGAAAGTCTAAATACAAGGAAAGAGAGTAAAATTCACAAGGGTGTGAAAACCTAAAAGGTAAACTTTCATTAATTCTTGCCTCTTGCATTTGTGTCTAGGTATATCTGACCCCCAGACTTAAAAAACCCTCCACCAATATCAGCGTTCTTATATTTTCCCCCTTTTCCTCCAGGTAGATATCCTCACCATTTAACATGAATCCTCTTGCTTCTGAAGTGTTTGATTCTTTATTTTTTCACATAAAACATAATATTATTTGAAAGTAGATTTGGTTTAAAAAGCCAATACTTTTTTTGTGTTTTGTTTTTTAATGCCAGAATGGAGATGTTTTATGCTTTTTTTTTTTAAGATTTTATTTTATTTATTTGACAGACAGAGATCACAAGTAGGCAGAGAGGCAGGCAGAGAGAGAGAGGAAGAAGCAGGCTCTCCGTGGAGCAGAGAGCCCCATGCAGTGCTCGATCCCAGGACCCGGGGATCACGACCCAAGACGAAGCAGAGGCTTTAACCCACTGAGCCACCCAGGCGCCCCTGTTTTATGCTTTTTTTCTGTTCTCTTCTCTTCACTCCACATGAACAAGCTTACCGGTTTTATTTTTTTATTCTCAGACCAACCCAATTTCATGTTGAGCCGGACAAATTTTTTCAACTCCAGTTCAAACACTGATTTAAAATAAATAAATAAATAAATAAAGGAAGTCAGTCTAGCTTTGGTTTTTTTTTTAAATATATATTTTCTTTTATAATAAATTCTCCCTCAAATGATACCTGTGTGTATATTTTGACGTAATCATGGGTACAAATGTGCAATGCCTGAAATCTAAAATGACACTGGAATATCTTTTCTTGCATTAGCATTATTTTAGCATTCCTACAACAGGGGATGGTTTGGAGAAAGGCAGAGGCTTTCAGTTTATATATACACCTCTGATTATTATTCCAGTACCTCGAGCTACAGATCCAATCTCGTATCATGATGGATGCGTCTCTCAGCGTTTGAAAGAAGTGTTGGCAAAGAGAAGGGCTTTAAATAAGGCAACCAGGAGAGCCCCAGATGTAAAATTCCAAATCGAATGCCATTGTGTTAAATGATGATCTAGTCTTCCTTTTGATTTCTGCGGCAACACCTGAGGTTTCTTTGTGGACTTCACATGTGGGGTCGTTTAGGAGAACAGTACTAGGAATCCAGAACCACAGCGATGGTTATGGTCATATTCTGTTTTGCATTCTCTTCTATTCAGTGACTTCGAGAAAGTCTGGTCCTAGGAGGACAGAGGGCTCACTTGAGAGAAAACATACATATCAACATGCTAAGAGGAAGAAAAATTAGGCAATGTGGAAGAAAAGAAAGAAAAGGGGCTGATTGTTCTCACTTTATTTATTTTGTCCATAACCCCACCCCCCTCTCCCTCCCCCCCTCCCCCCAGCAACCCTCAGTTTGTTTTGTGAGATTAAGAGTCACTTATGGTTTGTCTCCCTCCCGATCCCATCTCGTTTCTTTTCTTCTTTTCCTACCCCCCTAGTCCCCCATGTTGCATCTCCACTTCCTCATGTCAGGGAGATCATATGATAGTTATTTTGTCCTTGGAGGCACAGCCAGAAAGTTGTGCAGCACCAAACCCGATCTGGGTGCTGGTACTGGTATAGGTGGTTTGTAGAATGTTCTCACAAGTGTCATGTCATCAAAGCAACTGCAGACACTATCGATAACTGAAGACTTTCCACATTAAAATCTAAGAAGCAAAAAGTAGTCATCTGGTTTTCTTGTACATATGATGTGTCTGTGATAAAAATGTTTGGGATGTGGCAGAAGTTAGTAGGCTATTTTAGTCTCATCCTTGGTCAAAGAAACAAAAAGAAAAGAACGAAAAGGAGGAGGGAGGTGAGGAAGGGTTCATTCCCTGGAGATAGGATACTGTGCTTTCGAGAGTCCAAGTCTGAAAGGAGAATACTCTTCATTAAGGTAACGTGTGACTGGTTATGACCAGTGCTGTGCAAATAACTGATGAAAACAAAGAGGTGAGGAGGGGAAAGGGGTACTGATAGGTGTGGGTGTGGTCCAAGAGTGCTGTGGGATCCTGCCGGGACAAAGAACCCCCGGTAGGGAAAGTTGCCACACAGTAGGATGGAAAAGAGGGAACCAAAGACCAGTTTTGGTTTTGTTCTTGGATTTGCCTGAGGCTGCCCTTGAACACAGTTCTGGTAAACATTTGCAAGCAGTCCTTAAGATAAATAATCCTCCTTCCATACTAGTCAGTGAACTACCAGAGTCTAGATGTTAGAGCCCAGGTGTCATTTATGGGCTATCCTCCTCTTTGCAACTGTTTATTAAATGAGAGCCTTTAATGGTGTCTAACATCCCTCTACCTTATGAAATGCATTATACCAGAGGATAAAACCCATCTGTCCACTTCTAAGAGGTGCAAGGTAAATCAGGCAATGCCAGGTTTATATCTTCTTGCTATTCAACGTGCACAAACTGACAATGATTAAAAACAAACAAACAAACTAATTTGTAGACTTTTTTTGGGGGGGGGAGGGTCAGAATCATGAATCAAGTTAAAACCATTTGCAAAAGCTATTGTCACCTATTGGTTCCTTGGCATGGTTCACTAATTTTCTTCAGTACTTTTCTTCAAAATGTGACAGTTATGGTGTTTAAGGAGAAATCTGGTTGAAGAAAGCTGAAGGGGACTCTTTCCCTTGAAAATAGCTATTTCCATTTATAGCACCTGAGTTAAGTCTCAGGGGGCGAAGCCCCAGGGTGGAAACCACAAAGCTTTGGTAGAGTGTTTTCTCCCCTTATAGCTTTTGTTGTCATGTCCTGAAAAACTAAATTATAATCTCACATTTTCTTCTTCTCTTTCTTCTTGCCTCTAACTCGTAGAGTTCTCAACTTGAGAACTTATTTTCCTCTTTCAAGATGTTCATTAAAGCACAAATGACTTTCTCCCTTTTGATGTTGCCAGAGAAGCTGAAGCACCATGTAATTAGGCTTCTGTTTTAAAGTATTTCTCTCAACAAACACAGGCTTCCAGGACCAAGACTGCATAATAGATGTTATTAACTGTACATATAAATAGGAAATGTGTCTTGCAAAGCTTTATATTTGCTGAATGAGTTTGCCTTATTCCAAAGTCATCTCTTTACTAATGACTCATGAGTTTCCTTTCCATTATTTAAAAATAATGTAATCATAAGCTATTCTGTAATAATTTGACATATCTTATATTCATATCTGAATCTATTAATTAGAGACAACATAGGTATTTATAATGTGCCTTTATTATTCAAGGTAATCCCTTTAATCCTATTTAAATGGCCAGATAAAAATTAATCCCTTCAAACATCTTTATAAACAAACATTTGAATTCATCTATTTTCATCTTTGTTCCCAGCACCTACCCTGAAAGCTTTCATGATTGAGGTTGATAGAAACAGCAAACAAGCAATCTGGGAAGAATAATATGCAAATTTTTTTTTTTTTTTTTGCAAAGAAATAATACGCATTTACAAAAGAATTCTCCCGGTCTACAGGGGTCTAAAAATCACAGGGATTTATTTTAAAGAGTTTAGTAATGTCCTTAGAAATTAATGATGCAATCATTCTTAGGGCACAGGGTAGTTGTCGGGGTCCTAACTCCTATTATGAAACTGTCCGTCTCATAAAATAAGCAGATGTCTATTTGAAGACTTTTTGGCTCAAGAGAATTAGGGCAGGACAAGGCTTTGAGGTTTCTCAGAGGGTCCTTTGGACCAGGCATTTACTAATGTAAAAATAACAGAGGGAAGCCATGTTGAAGGCAATTTTGGATACTTTTTCCGACACTGTGATCTACACACACGCTAGGTCACTGGAAATAGGAGAGGAAGCAATTGTTTTTCCCCGCTGTGAGCAATGGATTTGAACATGGCTCCCACTGTTCTCACGCTGAGTTTTCTTTCCCTTTCCTTTCCCCAGAACACAAGTGTAAACTGAGCTCATGAAAGTCCTTTGGGCACTAGAAATAACACAGCCTGTCCACAGATGAGCTGATTATCTTATTTCATTCTTTTTCCTCTAGAATTATCCAGAAGCAATCAGTTAAGTAATGATAACTTCTTTAAACCAGAGAGAACTGAAACGTAACTGGTATTTATTTTCTCAATGTTTTTGTTAGATAGAAAATCTGAGGAATATAGTAAAGTCAAAAAGAATCAAATAAAAATCAGCAGCAATCCTAGAACTGAGAGAAAACCATGTTTGTTACTAGTTTTATTTCCTTCCAGGCTTTGATATGGTTGCATAACTAGGATCATGCTTTAGCAATGGCGTTCTGCCTTTTTTAATCTTTTTTTTTTTAAGATTTTATTTATTTGTCAGAGAGAGAGGGAGAGAGAGAGCGAGCACAGGCAGACAGAGTGGCAGGCAGAGGCAGAGGGAGAAGCAGGCTCCCTGCCGAGCAAGGAGCCCGATGTGGGACTCGATCCCAGAACGCTGGGATCATGACCTGAGCCGAAGGCAGCTGCTTAACCAACTGAGCCACCCAGGCGTCCCTGCCTTTTTTCATCTTATTAATAATTAGCTACATGACATCTCATCTCAAAGAAGTCATCTTCTCACATCCCATGAATTGCCTCTCCCCACCCCAACATCTTTCTTTTGTTTTTAGCTGAAGATGGTATATAAAGTAATGGCTCAGTCCATTTTGGAGAGTTTTACTATTTTCTTGGGTATCTCTCGTGTATATGTGAGGTATACACATTAATAAACTTCTGTTTGTTTTTCTTTGGCTAATCTTTTTTTACTACAGGGGGTCTTAGGCAAGAACTTGGAAGGGTGGGGGGAAAGTTTTTTTGTCCTTTCCTGCCAAACCATTACGTAATGGCAAAAGATCAGAGTAAAAGGACAAACTTAGGGGTTCTCCATCTTGGGACCAGGAGGAAATGGAGTATTGGGGAAAATGTTCATAACCTCACAAAATTCATTCTCCTCCTTTACAAAGAGGCTTGTCTGTACTGGTAGTGAGGAGCTAAAAAATAAGTGATAGAAAGATCTCTGAAGGAAAAGGAAAATGTAGGGAAAGCGGTATTAAGCAGTCCCACGAGGTTTAGTATACGGGCTTAGTATATGGGCCAAAATACGTAAGTACTTAATATTGCTCATTTAAAAATTCTTGAAATAGCAAGTTTTTGGCTTCAGGCCTCTGAACGGAACGGGGGAAAGGATTTAAAACTCCACGATAATCTCTTAGGAATGGTTGGGAGAGAATATCGCCCATGGAGACAAAGGACATTTCACAAATTTGGAGAAGTTAAAGCAAAGCCACGGTTCAAAACCAAGTACACAGACAATTCCGGTGACATTCTCATATACCAGTTATCTTATTCTCCCTTTACCATTAGATACTGGGCTGGAGTTGGGAGTTGCCTTGAGAAACCACATCTGATCCTGATGGAAAGGTCTGTGTGGCATCAAAGGATCCAAGACTTTATCTGAAACCCATGCCTGTGCAGTGGAAGACTGTGGCAGAGACTGTTAGCTGCTTACCCAAACCCATTTCTTCTTCTTCCTTTTACACAAATGGACTGTGTTTTCCAGTTCTCCCCAGAGCGGTGTGCCCATGTGACTGAATTTTAGTCCACAGAATGTGTGTGGGAGGGATGTGACCACTTCTAGGCTTGCATCACCCAAACCATCTAAGGTTATCCTCTCAGCCCAGGGATCCTTAAAGCCTGTTGCTGAAGATGGGGGGACCTCTGGCAATCTGAGTCTCTGACTTGCTATTTGGATCAGACTTCAGCACACCTCTCCACACTGGAACCATCTTCAACTTTCCTGTGAGCAACAAGTAAACTTCTGTTATGGTTGAGCCATTATTCATTTTTGGATCTATTTGTTATAGTAGTTGCTCACTCTAAAAGATTTAGGGAAGGTCTTGAGAAATGGCAGAGAAGATGACTGGGCCTCTCTAGGCCATCACATGTCTTAATTGCTCACAGTCTCCGGTGTGGAGTAAGACCTGCTCTCTTTCAGCCATCTTAAATATCATGGAGTAAAGTTGTTGCCTTTTTAAAAGTGTTTTATGTGCATAAAATGTGGACCGCCAACTCCCCTGCGGTCCAAAACCCAATGGTATTGGTTGTCTATTAGAAAAAACAAATGTTTTTCTTGAAGGAGGGACTAGGATGCTAGGTAAGCAGAAATAATTTTGAACAGTACAATCTGAATGTACCAATATAGATAATTCTCTAGCCTATGTAGTATGATCACCTTAGTGTAAATATTTTTTTAAGTGTGTGTGTGTGTGTCTGTCTGTCTGGGGCAGAAAATAAACTTAATTTTCCATCTATTGTCTGAAAACTTAAAACTGTATGTATTTATTACTTTTTTTTAAATATCAACAGTTACCTTTTATGAGATAACACTGTGGGTCAATTTTTTTCCTACCTTATAATTTTAAGTATGAAAATCAATTTTAAAAACTCTGAAACAAGTGATATAGGACACTTTTTGTTACCTTACATAGTGAATGTGGCTTGTTTTGTTCTACTTCCCCAATTCTTTCCAATGTTGCTAATATAATCTGAAGAAAGATATTGAGATTATTTTGAAATTATTCCTAATCATTAAATCACTATTTCTGCCATCGTACATACAATCCTTCAAAATTATTTATTTTACTTTAAATTTTGTTTAATATATTTATACATTTAATTCTAATTTAGTGAAATTAAACATTAACTTAGTTCTTTCTACTCTGACCTGTGTTTCTCATTTTATTCACATCGTGTGGTCATCAGGAGTATGTGTTTTGAGTAGGTTTTTTTGGAATATAGTAATATATTTCCCAAGCTCTCTATTTGAGAATATTTTTTCATTGCCTTTGTATGTGAAAAAAACTTGGCAGACCATGGAACTCTTGGATCTCATCCTTTCCTACTCAAAACTCTCAGGATTAGTCCAATGTCTTCTGGCACTCAATAATGAAAAGAAAGCTAAGGCCGGGCTAATTTTTATTTCTCTGTAATTTTTTTCTTGCCCGATTGCTGAGAGGATTTTGTATTTACCATTGAAATTCACAACTGCTGCCAAGATATTTCTAGGTATTGGCTACTTTTCATATACAGTACTCCATCAATTACAAGTTGCATTTTCCCCCTATTTTAACATCTAGGAAATTAGGATACACATTATAGTCAATGATTAAAAATCATTTTATGTCATAGTTTAATTGGCAGCATTTTTTCCTTTCATTCTGCACCAGAAAAGAATGGTATCTTTGAGTTGGTGGACTCTCAGGTTTAATGAAATGAAAAGCTATACTTTCTACCAATATATTCTGTTTGTATGTGTCCTTTCCCTGCCAATGCTTTGACTAAAGAACCGCATGTAACCACCAAGTTCATCTCTGTTACTGCCCTTTATCACCTTCATCTCTTTTACCTATTTCTCTGCCCTTTTATGTGCCATATGTGAATGTTAATATTACCCTTGTATCCTTTATTTCCCTGGATACATTTTTTGGTAATATAACTATTTTTAGTGAGATATTTTTAAAATTAGTATTTTAATAAATTTTAATACTAAAAAAGAAAAATGATACTTGAACATGGTAATATTTCCATATAGTACTAAGGGTATATTATACTAGTATAATGTAATCTTGACATACATGAATCTGCCATATTCTCTTTGACTATTGTATACTTCTTATTTATTTATAGTACTTTATTTAGCCATTCCCTTGAAATGGACTTTGAATTGTGTATAACCTTTTGCTATTATAGACAATGCTATAATAAACATCCTTGTACATAGGTTTTTCCATTTCCTTAGGGGTAACTACAAAATGATTACTAGAAGTGAATTCATGGGTCAAAAAATAGTGTATATTTTAAATTTATATAGATGATGTCAATTGCCCTCCGACTAGTTTATGACATTTTTTGTTTCTGGCAATGGTCTTTGAACAAGCCTTTTATCCCTGTTACTTGCCAACATTGTATATTACCAAACTTACTGTCTTTTCCTAAATTGAACTTGTAAAACACTATCAGGGGTTTTAAGACCCATTTCCCTAATTCTAAGGGGGAGAGTTTAAGCAATTCTCAAGAATTTCTAATCTGTTGTTATTTGTTCAGAGTCAGTATGTTCACATTTTTTGTTCTAACTTTTCCCATGATATTCATGTTCTTATTAATTTGTAAGAGCTTATTATATTGATTTTTATGAAATAAAAATAGAGTAATTTTTAATGTTCTTGAAGTTTTATGATCTGTTTAAAGCAGCCTTACTCCAATATTATTTTTTAAAATAGATATCTTGTTCTATAATTGTTCCAGTTTCCTTTTTACTTCTCTAACTTGTATTCATCTAAAATATATTTTAGCATGAAGAACTAGATATAGATTTAGCTTTGTGTTTTTTATAACATAAAATGAATATTCGAACATTATTTAATTAAATAATCACTTTTTCCCTACTGTCCCTACTGTCCTGATATTGAATAATGCATTTTTCCTACTTCTAAACTCTCTGTTCTCCTCAGTTGATATGCTGTATATTTCTGGATACACATCAGCTCTAATTTCTATAGCTTTTGAATAGGTTGTATTATTTTATATGAATGTTCTACTTAAATTCTTCACCCCCAAAATTTTCATGACTGCTATCAGACACCTCTTTTCCCTTCAATAATCACAATGATATTTATATTAGACTTACATTTGATTTATGGAGAATGTCAACCATATGGTATTGATTCATCTATTTAAAACCAGGTTTTATTTTTCTGGTTTCTCACCTCTTTTAGGTCCTTTAACAGTTTAAATAGTTTTTTCCAAACAAGTCATTATTTCTTGTTATATTTATCTATAGTTACTTTGTGGGTTTTTTTTTGTTGTTGTTACTTGTTAAAATGTGATATTTCCTTATATTTTCTAACTCATCTGTGTGTGGGAAAACTATTGATCTTTGTATATAACACCTTGATGACATATTATTATGCTTTACTTGGTTATTTAGTTGATTTTCTTGGAGTTTCTATATATGTAATCATATTGTTGGCACATAGGAATAATTTTGCCCGCTCTATTTCAATATGTATATCTCATGTATCTCCTTCTGTTCTGATTGGCCAGGATTTGTTCCAATTGGTTAGTATGCAACTCACATGGTTTTTGTTTTATTTTGTTTTGTTTTTTTTTTAATTTTTATTTTTTATAAACATATAATGTATTTTTATCCCCAGGGGTACATGTCTGTGAATCGCCAGGTTTACACACTTCACAGCACTAACCATAGCACTTACCCTCCCCAATGTCCATTACCCCACCCCCTTTTCCCGACCCCCCTCCCCCCAGCAACCCTCAGTTTGTTTTGTGAGATTAAGAGTCACTTATGGTTTGTCTCCCTCCCGATCCCATCTTGTTTCTTTTCTTCTTTTCCTACCCCCCCAACCCCTCATGTTGCATCTCCACTTCCTCATATCAGGGAGATCATATGATAGTTGTCTTTCTTGGATTGACTTATTTCACTAAGCATGATACCCTCTAGTTCCATCCACATCGTTGCAAATGGCA